>JAQQSW010005789.1:0-14097 GCA_028646575.1 Pseudocheirus occidentalis | reverse complement strand
GAATGACCATATTTTCCCCTGGAATAATATGCTCAGTTTTGCTGGGTAGTTGATTCTTTTTCATTTCTTTGTAACTGTTTAATAGTATCTTAGTTTCTCATAAAGTCATTAGCTTCTATATGCTCCACTCTAATTCTGAAGGAATTATTCTTTTCAGAATGCTTTTGAAATTCTTTTTCCATCTGGGAACTTTGCCTTTTTAAGCCATTCTTCTCCTGATTGTCTTTCTGGGCCTCCTTTGCCATTTGAGTTAATCTTTTCTTTAAAGTGTTGTTTTCTTCAATCAGGTTGTTGACTCTCTTTTCTTGATTTTCTCACATCATTCTCATTTCTCTTCCCAGTTTTTCCTCCACTTCTCGTATTTGGTTGTCAAAGTCCTTTTTCAGTTGATGTATAGCTTCTAGACATTCTTCAAGTGTCTTGGGAACATTTGGTGTGGGAGTTCTGACTGGGTTGTCTTCCTCTCGTTCATTGCTTTGATCCTTTTTCTCCATAAAAAAGGATTCTAGAGTTTTATTGGTGTTCTTATTTTGTTTCCTTTTCCTCATGTTGGCCAGTCAGTTAATTGGTTGGGTTTTTTTTAGCTCTTTGAAACTCTTCTTCCAGTGGGGAAAGCTCTGTTTCAAATCACTATGGTTTTCCCAGCTGCCGGAGCTATTGGGGGGGTGTTGCGGACCCCCCCAGCTTTGGCTTGCTGTAGGCGCACTCCAGGACCACCACCCAAGACCACCATCTGGATCCAGGCTGCTCAATGCAAGAGCACTTGGCCCTGATCAATTGATTCAGGCCCCCTTCGGGATCCACAGGCCAGGGGCTCTGAAGCAGTCCAGTGGGGGCTGCTGCTGGTTCCAGCAGTTCCCTTCCCCCACTGCTTACTTGCCCTGGGGGTAGATTGTCTGAACTGCTTTTCCTCCCCCAAATTAAGTTTTGAAGTTTCACTTTTACTTTCACTGACCCTCTAATCCTGGTTTGGTGGATGTGAAGATTCCCTCAGGTGCAATAGATCTTCTCTGAAGTAGACACAAGCTGCGGCTTGTGAGGCTTGGCTCCTCCTGGCCACCCTGGGGCCTGGCCCAGCCCTGGCTGTTTTTTGGGGCTGGGCCGGTCTCTGCTCTGGGCCTGCAGGCCTGCTGGATGAGCCCCGCCCGCCGAGCTGCCCCTCTCTAGTCCCCGTTCCTCAAGAGGCGCTGGAGGCTGTAGATCTTCTCTGCTGCAGCTCGGCTGCTTCCCACCACCCCGGGCCTGGCAGAGGTCTTGGCTTCAGGTTGTGCCTGCCTCTGCTCCTGGCCCCTCCCAATGAGCCCCTGCTGCTGAGCTTCTTTCAGTGAGAGATGTGTTTTCTGTATTTTTGTGGGTCTGAGAGTCCTAGACTTTGTCTGGGCTCATATTTTGTGGGTGTTTAGGGTGGCAGTGTGGTAGCTACGGGACCTTGCTGCTTCTACACCACCATCTTGGCTCTGCCCCTCCATTTTTTTTTAAATACTGAGAAAGTTCCAGTATGAATATTTTGATGTTTAGAGGAGATCTTTCTGTTTTTTTTCAATCTCCCCACAGGGTTTATACCTAGTAGTGTCAAATTTAGGTCAAAGGGGTAAATATTTAAATCATCATCTTTAGCATAATTTCAAATTGATTCTCAAGATGGATTTATTAAGGAGCTATAGAAAAGTCGGCTTCTGCTGTCCTAGAGATAACTAGGTAGTTCAGTGAATAGAGTGGTGGTCTGGAGTCAGAAAGACCTGAGTTCAAATCCAGTCTCAGACAATTATTATCTATATGACCCATGGTATGTCAGTTAACCTCTGACTTAATCCACTGGTGAAAGAAATGGCAAACCAGTATCTTTACCAAGAAAATGCCTGTGAAGTATTGGAGTGCTATAGTCCACAGGATCATGAGGAGTTGGACACAACTGAATGCCTGGGCAACATCTGCTTAATTCCCCTAAATTTCCTAATTTTTCTACAATCTTGAGTGTGTAAAATGGCACATGGTAGTTCTATATGGAACGTTAGTAAATGAATTCTTTTTCTGAATCCTTAAGCTCCAAATGATCCTTTGTACAAAATGTGAAAATCCCTCCTAGAATAACTATGTATGAGATATCATCCACTAAAATTAAACTACAAGGATGGCTAGGTGGTGAAGTGAAAAGAGCAGTGGCCCTGGAGTCAGGAGGATCTGAGTTCAAATCTGGCCTCAGACACTTAACATTTGCTCGCTGTGTGACCTTGGGCAAGTCAATTAACCACAATTGCCCCGTCCTCCCCACTCTAAGGAGGAAAAAATTAAAAAAATAATAAATTAAACTACAAGATCTCATTATACTATCATTACAGTAATCCATTATACTGGATTCCTGAATCATTCTAAGCTTAATATGTTTTAATTATTTAGAAACCAAAGAATAAAGTTAGGACTGCTTTTTCATCAATATAAGAAACTCCTTGGTAAGAATTTCTTCTATCATTGAACAGGTTCTTCAATTAATAGATCTGCCTAAAGCACTGAGAACTTCAGTAACTTTTCAGGGTCACACAGCTGGTATATGTCAGGGACAGGATTTTTGACAGGTCTTACTGGTTCTCAGGACATTGTGTTGCATTGATTATCTCTTGAACAAAGAAAATCCACATGCCATCAATGTTTACTTAGGAATAATTGAGTCCCGAAAAGTTGAAATGCCTTATCCAAGGTCACATAAACAAAATGAGGGGGTTGGACTTGGTGACCTTTAAGGTCCTGTCTAGCTCTAGAGCTCTGATCCTATGAACATAATTACTAGTAACTACCATCTGCTAGCTTGTGCTTGCCAGCTCTCTGCTGAATGCAGGGGAGCAACTATTTCAGAAGCACTGCTCTTTTAATCCCCGTTTATTTGCTAATGTCCATAACAGCAGCATCTACAAGGTGTTAAGTCAGCTTTGTTTGCTGTAAAAAATATCTGTAAATTTATCTGTGAACAGATTTCATCCTCTCAAAGCCTCTTGTAGTAGATAGTCTGTGATTTCTGTTCCCCTCTCCCCTACATGCTCCATCCCCTCTTCCATTCTTTCTTTCTCCCCTCACATAAACATATACATCATCCTTACCTCTTGTATAGTCTTCTGGGAATCTTTTTTTTCCCTGAATTTTAGAGATTGTTTGTAAGAAGACAGATGCGTATTTCATCACTAGACCTTCACTGGAAGCATTTTTGGTTGCACAGAATTTTCTGGAATTTAGTTAGGTTGGGTTAGAAAACTCAGCATCATATTGAAGTTTCAGAGTAGAAATATGTAGTTACACCTTCCACATCTCAACTTACCCCACTTTAGTTTTAATATATCATGAGTCAGCCTAAGAAATTAAATGGGAATTTTGGGGGAGTTTTGCAGAAGCCACAGATGACACATGAAGACCAGCAGATTACACAGAAAAAAATTTAGAAACTCAGAAACGCATAAAATATATGTCTAGTATGGTATATCAGGATATTTTATCTTTTAATACCAGAATAATTCAGACTTTTTCTCTGGTACAAAGGGAGGGCCAAAATGTTTTGTGCTGATTTTCCCGATTGTGGTGGCATCACGCTGCTAACCTCTATAATGTGGAAGGGATAACTGTAGAAGAGGTTACCTATGCCAAATCCATTAATCCATTTAACAGCTCTGGGCATACCAAACTTGGCTACTTTTACTTACTGAGGCAAATCTTGAAAGTTACTATGTGATCAGAGACCTAGATCTAGAAAGTACCTCAGAAATCATCTAGTCCAACCCCCTAAATTAATATATGAGATAACTGAGGCCCATAAAGGTTACTCGCCCAAAGTCATGATTTAGCCAGTGGTAGGGAGTTTCTAATTCATGTCTTTTGATTTAGGCTCCCTTGTCAGCCGGTAAAGGCCTTATCACCTATATGTCAAGGAGCTGGTTAATTACTTATTAGGGAATTTGAATAGTTAGAGCAGTTTCATTTTTCAGGTAGTGGTTGTCTTTGAAGAAACACTAAAATAGTAGAAGCAGATATTTCTTTATGTTACATAACACTTAAAAACCTGCAAAATGCTTAACATACATGATCTCATTCAATTCTCAGAATAATTTTTTAAGATAAATATTTCCATGTATTATTATCTCAGTAGTAAGGATAAGAAAACTAATGTAGAATTGGTTAAATTACTTGCCTACAGTCATATAGACTGTATATTGGGTATAAGTTGCCTGAGACAGAATTTGAAGCCAGATCTTCCTGATTAGAAGACCAGAATCCAGCATTTAGCAAAATGCCTGTTACACAGCAAGCTCAAAGTTACGTTTCAACTCTGTTAGCCTTTGACTGTATAATTATGTTTTATTGGTCTTTTAACTAGGAAGACCTGAACTTCCATTTTGCCTCTTGCACATAAAGGCAGTATGTGACTCTTACCAAGTTATTTAAGCTGTCAGTATTTTCAGCAGTTTTCAAAAATTTCAAAGAAGGCACAGACCTGCATTAGTAAAGGGTAATTTTTATTTGGGAGTTACCTATATAAATGAAATCTCAGATCCAGTCCATATCACTATCAATACTGATAATCACCATAATTATTGTTCTATCAGAAAATTATGAAGTGAAATTCAATTCCAAAAGGGCATGTACCTTTATGTATGTAAATAGACCTTAAATTGATATGCGGCCTTATACTTCAGTTTGTTGGGCATCTTTTCTTTGAGTGTAGAAGGTGGAAAAATTGCCCAGTTTTACATGGTACAAAGGATTTTGTTTTAAGAGCACAAGGAAGTAAAGTCCTTTGCAAGGTGCAAAAAAGAATGAATGAATGTTGTCAAAATATCAGTTTAAATTATTACTTTTGTTTCATTCAATTGCTCAGTTGTTGAGTTATCATACAGATGTAGACTTTGATAGTCCCTTAATATTGCTGCCATGAAATATCATATATTCTTTTGGAACATATTGACTTTTTACTTCAAACAATCAGATACAGTAACAAGCTGAGCTCAAATTATCCATACCATATGCTGTATAATTATAGCGTGACAAATCACTATAAAGACATGTTTTATTTTCTATTCACTTTATTTTCTAACTGACACATTTTAGAAAATTCTTTTGGATAATAAACTAGCAAACCTATGGAGTATATGATATGAAGAGAAAATGGAAGGAGGAGGAAAGAAGATTTTTTTCTATGTATAATAATATTCAGTGATTAATATCTTAAGATTTTGGAAGTATGGTTTCAGTTTCCCATGAAAATGAATATCCAGCAGTCTTGCTAGCACATAGAATCTCTGGTCAAATAATTTTTCTTGTTCCAGGTTTTGTGGACAGCTAGAGAGCAATGTCTATTCCCAGTGTTTCTTCAGCTATGCTCCTCTGATCATCAAATTGGGTTTGAATTGGTTCCAATTCAATGCATAAATACTGTATGCAATTCAACTGCTTTGAAGTAGTATCGACAATTGTTACAAGCAGGTCATAGGAATAATAAAACAGAAAGGTATCTGGCAGGCACAACTCAAAGGGATAGAACTCTAGCCTTTCTTATTTAACACAAAATGCCTTGATTACTTAAGGACACTAGTTGCTCTTCCAATCAGGCATCAGTTTCCAGTTGACCATGAAAAATATTCCTGGGGTGGGGTAAGAGAGGAAGAGAAACATGAATTTAAATAAAATATTCCTGATTTCATCAAATCTCTGAAAATTAGTGAGTAAACATTTATTCTGGGTGTATGACATTCTATGGGACAATCACTGAAGGGACAAACTGGATTTTACACTTATTATCCATAGGTTTTGGAGTCATATAGTTATGATTTCTGTCTAGATCTAACTTTTTTTAAATAAAAATTTATTATTATCTTGTATCTTAAGTAATCATATTTATCTCAAGTATCCTTCCCCTTCTTAAGCCCCAAAAGGCAATAAATATAACAAATAGTATATTTTTATATTGTTTGTTCTTTGTTTGTTAAGAGGACCAAAGAGTTTATGGGGTGATGTCTTGACCTGTCAGTGAATTGGATTTAAGTGAGGCAGAATTACATAAAGACATCAGTCTTCTTTTCTCTTACAGAGTCATGAAAATCAGTGGCAAGGCAAAAGTCAGGATGACTAGAGAAGGTACAGGATGCAGTGGATGACTTTAGTGTCTTTCATTTCTGACCAAGCTCTAAGTGTTCCACAGTGCCTGCTTCATGACCCTTGGAACAAATTACTCTAATCTTCCCATTCTGACATGGGAAGTCTTCCTGTAAGTGGGGTAGGCATCCCCCTAGCTCACCAGCAGTCTTGAGGCCCTCAATTGCCTTCAAACAGCAAGTGATTTTCTTGACTCTGATTATTTAACTCTGTCTCAGTCCATATGCATATTTCCATGCTTCTCTGTATTCAACAAATACATCATTTCATACAGTATAATATTATTCCATTACCTCCATGTACCACAAATGTTTCAGAGGTCACCAAATTTATTTTTTAATGACACATTATAAGTTTAATAATTTATTGTAAATTTGTGGGATTTTCTTGCAGTGAAAGTTTTATTACACAATATTATATCAGGCATTGTAAGCAATTTATCACACACATACATTCCTGCTGAGGTTTGCTGGACTTTCTGACAATGGGCAACATGGTCACCTGACAACACTTGCTTGTTAAGACCAGTCAGAAGATTTGACAACTGATTGGTTATAACTTGCATTTTTTGTGTTTCTTTGAAATATAATGTAATCACTATGACTTTAACTCTGTTATGCAATAGAGGAAATATGAATGAATGATTTTGTTCAAATTTTTCTTCTCCTCTTCTTTCTTTTTGCTTCCACTGCCCCCTTATTTTTACTTAATGTCCCCCAATTGCACATGAGGCTACTACTGCACCCTGGATCATTCTACTGCCCCCTAGGGGTGGTATCTCCTATTTTGGTTTCCTCTGGAGCTATTTGCCAATTGATATTTGTTTCCAATTCTTTGCTATCAAAAAAAGGCTGTGATGAAGACTTTGATGTATATGTGGCTCTTCTTGTTACCAATAGCTTCCATGTACTCTAAATTGCACCCTAAATCCAATAAATGAATCTCTAGTTCATAGGTTGTGAACATTGTTGTCATTTTATTTGCATAATTCCAAACTGCTTTCTATAACAGTTGTACCATGGTTCCAGGGCAGAGTTAAGATGGTGGCACAGAAACAGAAGAAATCCATGAGCTCCCCTTATAAACACCTCAAATACCTATAAGATATGACTCTAAAAAATGTTAGAGCTCCAGAACCCACAAAATGACAGAGAAACAAAGCTCTCATTGAAGACAGCCCAGCAGACAGAAAGGAAGATTTCATCGCAGCACACTGGGAGTCCAGACCAAAGCCACATGAAACTGAAACTTTAGCCACAGGGTAGCTAGGACAAGCCACAGCTGAAGCATTCAGGAGAGTAGATCACTGGTAGCTATGTCAGTTTCCAGAATTCTCAACCTGTAAGAGTCAAGGACAAAGTTAAATGTCAGTGGAAATTGGCTAAATTCCAGGGAAAGGAGCAGGTTTTGGATGATTTCCCCCAAGACAAGAAGCAGCAGAAGCAGCACCTTTGAAGCCACCTTCACATGGATGCTTCAGAGCTTGCAGCCTGCTGAATGCAGTGACCATTCAGAGGCTAAGTGCCCTTGCTTTAACCTGCCTGAATCTAGATCTCGGTCTTGGATGGTGGTCCTAAGGTGTGGGACCAGTGAATAAAATGTGACCAAAAGCTGATGGGGGCTGCAGAGACAGAAGCCTTCTAATAGCTCCAGCAGCTGCAAACCCCCCGATAATTTGAGACAAAGCTGTCCCCTCCAAAAGCAGAGATCTATGGAACCCAAAAGTCCATTAATTGACTGGCAACGTGAGCAAGCAAAGGAAGCAAAGCAAGAACAGCATTCCAACTTTAGATTCCTTTTTGGGGGAGAAAAAGGAACAAAGCATGGAATGGGAGGAAGACAACACAGTCAGAACACCTGCACCAAAAGCTTCCAAGTAAAATGTAAACTGGTTACAGGACATAGAGGAGCTTAAGAAGAATTTTCAAAACCAAATAAGAGAAGTAGAGGAAAAATTGGGAAGAGAAATGTGACTGATGCAAGAAAATCATGAAAAGAGAGTCAAGAACCTGACTGAAGAAAATAACACCTTAAAAACAGATGAACTCAAATGACAAAAGAGGTCCAAAAAGCCAATGAGGAGAAGAATGCCTTAAAAAGCCAAATTTTCCAGATAGAAAAAAAAATCTCAAAAGCTCACTGAAGAGAATAATTCCTTCAGAATTATAGTGGAGAAAATGAAAGCAAATGACTTTATGAGAAATCAAAATACTCTTAAACAGATCAAATCAAATGAAAAAATAGAAGGAAATATGAAATATCTCCTTGAAGAACCACTGACCTGGAAAATAGATACAGGAGAGACAAATTAAAATTGATTGGACTACCTGAAAACCAAGATAAAAAAAAGAACCTAGAAATCATTTTTCAAGAAATTCTCAAGGAAAATTGCCTTGATATTTTAGAACCAGAGGGCAATATAGAACTTGAAAGAATTTACCGATCACCTCTTGAAAAAGATCCGAAAGAGAAAACTCCTAGGAATGTTATGCCAAGTTCCAGAGTTCCCAGATCAAGGAGAAAATATTACAAGCTGCCAAGAAGTAACAGTTTGAATACTGTGGAAACACAGTCAGGGTAACCCAGGATCTAGCAGCTTCTTCATTAAGGGATTGAAGGACTTGGAATATGATATTCTGGAGATCAAGGGAGCTAGGATTAAAACCAAGAATCACCTACCCAGTAAAAATGAGTATAATGTTTCAGGGGAAAATATAGTCATTCAATGAGGGAGAGAAATTCCAAGCATTCTTGAGGAAAAAATAGAACTGAATAGAAAATTTGACATTCAAATACAAGAAGCATGAGGAGGCAAACATGGAAAAGAAATCATAAGGGACTTATCAAAGTTCTGTGTCTCACCCTGGGGCAGATGGCCAGACCTGCTTCTTTCTCAAAAATTTAGCCAATTTCCACTCACCTTTCATTTTGTCTTTGGCTATTATGGGTTGATAATTCTGTAATTAGCCACAGCTGCTGGTGATCCAATCTGCTGAATGCTCCAGCCATGGCTTGCCCTAACTACCCTGGGGCTAAAGCCTCAGGTTTATGTGAGCTGGGTGCTGCTCCTAGCATGCTGTGATGAACCCTTCTGATCTTCTTGTGGGGCTGTCTTTAGCAGGAGTTTTGTTTCTCTGTTATTTTGGTTCTGGACCTCTAAAATTTGTTTAGAGTCATGTTTCATATGTATTTGAGGTGGTTGTGGGGGGCATTCCCAGAGTTCTGCAGCTTCTGTGCTGCAATCTTGACTCTACACCCACAATAATTGTAACTTATGAAACTTCCCAGTATGAGGATAGGTGATAGAAATATAACTACATACATACACACATACACACATATCTATAGAGGAGAGTATATATATGCATATGAATAGGTATGTGAATTTGTGTATAAATATGTACATAGATAGAGGGTACAAGATCAATTGCATAGGAAAGGATGATATTTTAAAAGGAAAAAAATTGAGAGGTGGGAGAGGAATAGAATGGGAAGAGACAGGGAGAGACAGAATGGGGTTGATAATCTCATATAGAAGAGGCAAGGGATAAGTGTTACAAGGGAGGGGAAGAACAGGAAGGCAAAAGGGAATGGGTCAACCTTACTCTCATTGAATTTGGCTTAGGAAAGGAATGACATACACTCTAAATTTGGTATCTTGCCCTACAGGAGAGTAGGGGGGAAGGGGATAGAGGGGGGATGATGAAGGGGACTGCAGTTCTGTGGGGAGGGGGTTGTAAAAAGCACACACTTCTGTAAAGGGACAGGGAAAAAGTAGAGAATAGAATGAGTTGTGGTGGGATACGAATGAGGGAATATATTATAATTATATATATGATCATTATTTACATGCAACTGGGAAATAAGATATACAGGCACTGTGGTAGGGAGATCCATCTTGACTTACTGGAAAGTCAATGGGGTGATGGGGAAGGATGTAGGAGAGAACATATTGGAGTGGCAGTATACAGTGGGATTGATAGTTTGAGATGGTGGGTAGGGGGAAGATAGAGAGAAAATTTGTAACTCAAAATCTCATGGAAATGAATGATGCAAACTAAAAATAAAAAAGTTAAAAATTAAAAAAAATAAAATGGTTGTACTATTTCTCAGCTGCACCAACAATGTACTATAGCTCCATAAACCTTTCAACACTGGCTATTCCAATTTCTTGTCAGCTTTGACAATTTGCAAAATCATCTAGTTATAGCTTCAGTTTTTGTAGCACACTTCTTGACTTTTAGGTTTCTGAATTTTACCAGTGAATTTTTAGGTACCTTTAGTTTCTATCAATAATGATATTAATGCTATTAAGGATCTCAATATTAAGAACCAGCACAAATTAAAAACTATAACACAATATATGACTAAATAGATATTTCATTATGTGTATAAAACATATACCAAATTTGGTATTTTAATTCTCTAGTGCTCCTATGATCTCATCAGATACATGTATTCTCTCCAACAATATAGATTACAATTACTTTATGAATGTCCTTCCTCCACCACACCTACTTGCATTCTCCCATAAATTTGTCTAAGGGTTATGAGTTTGATATTCAATGAACTCTAATGCTGCCCATTCTCTCAATATGCTGTGAGTCCACTTTTTCTTCTCTTTGTATTATAAAAATACCAAGTGCACACGTTATTGGTTACCTCTCAGTTCTGATAAATGACTAGCCCATTTCTTTGTCATCGTTTATTCATTAGTCTTATTATTGAATTTCCAAATGTAACTGTTCTTCTAATCTGGCTTTCATTGTTCCCTATAGTCTTGAAACCACTCTCCAAACTTTATCTTTTTTTTTCTTTTCCTAATGATACTAAAGGTTATCTTGTATATGACAGGCACATAATAATTAACTAAGTGACTAAATAGATCTTGAAATATAATCAAGCTCAGCATCACACACACACACAGTTATTTCCATCTCCTTGACTGTATGGTCTTTCTCTTTACACTTTAGGACCAAGTTGAAATCATTGTTCTTCCACAAAAACTTTATTAAGTGTCCTGGTATCCAGCGATTTATTCCTACTCTTAATCTTAACCCTGTGGGCTTCTATTTCCTATAAAATGAAGGCTTGAAATAAAAATAGATAATCTCTAAGGTTCTTTCCAACTTTAAATCTATGCATCTTTTGTAAAATACTCATATATTGTCCTCAACTGGTATTGTGGGAATTGATAAAACCAAGAAAAATATCGACTTGATGGTGGATTAGGGGCAGTCTCTTAGCTGAAATCTCCCAACATTCTCCTTCAAACAAATTTAAAATAGCACCTCAAATCAAACTGTGTAGTGGTATAGCCAAAAGAGGTTGAGATCATCCATTTTTCTGGGCTAAGAAGTCAGCACAAGTTTTTGACACCTGGGTAAAAGCCAGTTTGTGGTCCACACATTCAGTGGCAATTTGCTGTAACAGAAGCAGTGGCTTCAGGAAGTGTAAGCCCAGAGAAGGTACAGGCTTCAGAAAACTGGTTAAGAACATATTATGGGGCACCCTTTGCTAGCACTGTGTATCTGGCAATTCTATTGTTCTTATGCAGTTCTGGGTCACCATTACAATGTGACGAGGAATGTTGAATTGTTCCAAATGGATCAGGCATCCTAGTTACAGGTCCGAAGAAAAGAAGAACATGAGCTACAGCAGAGCAACAGGGGTCTTTCCTGGGTAAAAATCAGGGTCCAGACCAGGAGAGTAGTGACCATACCTCTCTCACGATCACCCCAATTTGGAAGCACCAAAAACTTTTGTACTCTGAGAACTTGCTCTGAAAACAGCAGCATGTAAACACCTGAAGCTTGGGGCAGTACCTCCCCAAGCCTAGGTAACAGAACCCAACTATAAGACAAATTCAAAATGAAGGTTATTGGGGGTGGAGCCAAGATGGCAGCGTAGAAGCAGCAAGGTTATGCAGCTCCCACACAACCACCCTAAACACCCATAAAATATGACCCCAGACAAAGTCTAGGACTCTCAGACTCAAAAAAACACAGAAAACACATCTCTCGATGAAGGCAGCTCGGCAGCAGGGGCTCACCACTGTGGGCCAGTAGCCAGGGTCGGCCCAGCTTGAAGCAGAGACCATGGCCAGGCCCGGGGTGGTGGGAAGGAGCCGAGCTGAGCCTGGCTTAGCCGTGCTGCAGCAAGTCTTCAGGAGAGAAGATCTACAGCCTCCAGCAACTCCACATCTACCAAGGTGTGAAAAACAGGGATTGGAGAGAGTCAGCACAGCAGGAGGGGCTCATCCAGCAGGCCAGCAGGCCGGGAGCCAAGATCAGCCCAGCCCAAAATGGCAGCCACTGCCAGGTCAGGCCCCAGGGTGATAAGGAGGAGCTGAGCCTCCCAAGCTGCAGCTTGAGTCTACTTCAGAGATCTACTGCACCTGAGGGAATCCTCACATCCAGCAAATCAGGATCAGAGACGGTCAGTGAAAGTGAAAATTTGAAACATAATTTGGGGGAGAAAAAGCAGTTCAGCCAATCTTCTCCCAGAGAAAGGAAGCAGTGGGGGAAGGGCAGGATCTGCTGCAACCCACTGAGGCTCTCTCTGGGCTGCTTCAGAGCTCCTGGCCTGCAGACTCCATAGGGGGGCTGAATCACTTGATCAGGGCCAAGTGCTCTTGTGTTGAGCGCCCTGAATCCAGATCGTGGTTTTGGGTGGTGGTCCTGGGTTGCACTTTCAGCAAGCCAAAGCTGGGGGGGCTGCAACAACCCCCTAATAGCTCTGGCAACGGGGAAAATCCCAGCAATTTGGAAAAGAGCTTTCCCCCCTGGAAGCAGAGTTTCACAGGGCTAAAAAAAAACAAAAACAAAAACAAATTAATTGACTGGCCAATATGAGGAAAAGGAAGCAAAATAAGAACATCAATAAAATTGTAGAATCCTTTTTTGTGGACAAAAAGGATCAAAGCGTGGAATGGGAGGAAGACAACACAGTCAGAACGCCCACACCAAATGCTTCCAAGACACTTGAAGAATTTCTAGCAGCTATAGATCAGCTGAAAAAAGACTTTGAAAAACAAATAAGATAAGTGGAGGAAAAATTCAGAAGAGAAATGAGAATGATGTGAGAAAACCATGAAAAGAGAGTCAACAACCTGACTGAAGAAAACAACACTTTAAAAAATAGATTAACTCAAATGGCAGAAGAGGCCCAGAAAGCCAATAAGGAGAAGAATGCCTTAAAAAGTCGAATTTGCCAGATGGAAAAAGAATCTCAAAAGCATTTTGAAGAGAATAATTCCTTCAGAATTAGAGTGGAGCAAGTAGAAGCTAATGACTTTATGAGAAACCAAGATACTATTAAACAGTTACAAAATATGAAAAAACAGCAGTGTGAAAGATCTCCTTGAAAAAAACCACTGACGTGGAAAATAGATCCAGGAAAGCCAATTTGAAAATTATTGGTCTACCTGAAATCCAGAACCAGAAAAAGAACTTGGAAAGCATCCTACAAGAAATCCTCAAAGAAAATTGCCCTAATGTTTTAGAATCAGAGGGCAAAATAGAACTTGAAAGAATTCACCAATCACTTCTTCAAAAAGATCCCCAAAAGAAAACTCCTAGAGATGTTATTGCCAGGTTCCAGAACACCCAGTTAAAGGAGAAAATATTACAGGCTTCCAAGACAAAACCATTTGAATACTGTGGAAGCACTATCAGGCTAAACCAGGATCTGGCAGCTTCTACACTGACGGATCACAGGGCCTGGAATATGATATTTTGAAGATTAAGGGAGCTGGGATTAAAACCAAGAATCAACTACCCAGCAAAATTGAGCATATTATTCCAGGGGAAAATATGGTCATTCCATGAGGTGGAGGACTTTCAAGCATTCTTGCTGAAAAAACCAGAACTGAACAGAAAATTTGACAGTCAAACACAACAAGCATGAGAAGGTAAACATGGGTAAGAAATCATAAGGAACTTATCAAATTTGAATTATTTACAT
>JAQQSW010005787.1:0-14098 GCA_028646575.1 Pseudocheirus occidentalis | reverse complement strand
TCTCACACAAATAAAAGCAGATCTCACTAATTGGAAAAACATCAATTGCTCATGGCTGGGTAGAGCTAACATAATAAAAATGACAATTTTACCTAAATTAAATTACATATTTAGTGTTTCTTTTTAAAGAGGGTAAAGCAGGGCAATTGGGGTTAAGTGACTTGCCTAAGGTCACACAGCTAGTAAGGGTCAAGTATCTGAGGCCAGATTTGAACTCAGGTCCTCTAGACTCCAGGACCAGTACTCTATTCCCAGTGCCATCCAGCTGTCCCTCTTTGATCTGTTCCTATATAATACCTGGCCTGGCCTGGGGTTGGTGCGGGGATCTACAATGTTACTCTGTCCTGCTGCCTCTTGTGAGTAAACTCCCTTAAACAACCCAACCAATCCTGATAAAAACTGCTCATTACGAAGCCCCTTCGCTGAAGTTAATTGATGAGCCCCTCTTTCTTCAGTACCTCTGTATTCTCTCAAGAGTACACCACCCTACGACTGGCCCAACGAGGGCAGGGAAGCTTGGATTTAATCTTCTATTTGAATTCATCACATCAGACTCAGAAAGGGCATTGACCCCCATGCTCAGGAACACCTTGGCTGCCGAAAACAGCAAAGCCAGAACTTATAAAAGGATGAAATCAACTTATGAAGAACCTTTTGTTCTCTCGGAGAAAATGAGGAGAGACAGAGACAGTTAAGAGACCAGATACAGAACTGTTAGCTTCTGAATGTGCCAAGAGGACCTCCTCGAGGCAGCAAAATGGCTGAAGGAATGATGCCTGCACTGTGGTCTGTGGTCTCTGTCGTGGGCATTTAAGATACACATAAATACACACACACATGCACACAATCACACAAGCATGCACAGACATGCACACACACATCATATTCTCTGACCACTTAACTGTTAAGGAAAGGTTGTGTGTGTGTGTATACACATAAATGTATACACACACACATGCAACAACTACTATATTTATCACATATTTTGAATACAGTGCTATTGTTACCACATATTATATACTCATGTTACTATCACATACAATGTTATATCAGATTACTCATTTTCATATATACATATGTATATATGTATATGTATTCTCTAATAGCCATTCTCCAATAAACAGTCAAAGGATATGAACAAATAATTCTCCAAAGAGAAACTGCAAAATATTCACAACCACATGAAAGAATGTTCTAAGTCATTAATAATCAGAGGAACCCTGAAGTTTCACCTCACAACCTGCACACTAGCAAAGGGGATTTTTTAAACAGCACCGTTTTGGAGTGTCTGGGGTGTGACAAACGCACTAACACACTCCTCGCAGAGCTGTAAATGGGCACAACCATTCTGGAAAGATGCACATAAGACAAGTGAAATGCCTATAGACTTTGAACTGGAGACTCGTCCCTGTGCTTATGCTCCAAGGAAACTGCTGTTAAGAAGTTTCCATAAATGACAAAATGTTTATAGCAGCATCTTTTGTGACAACTGGAAACAAAGCGGATGATCAATGCCTGGGCAATGGCTAAATGTGTCGCAGGGATGGAACGGAGGATGGGTGTGCTGTAAGATAGGATGCACATGATAAAAAGAAAAGCATGGGAACTTGATGAACTGATGCAGTGAAGTCAGCAGAACATAATACGCACTAGCTATAACTAATGGGGGTGGCAAGTGGTGCAGTGAATAGAGCACCGGCCCTGGGGTCAGGACGACCCAAGTTCAAATCCATCCTCAGACACTTAACACACACACACAAAAACTAGCCGTGGGACCTTGAACAAGTCACTTAACCCCAACTGCCCTCAAAAAAGCAAAACCAAAACCAAAAAAAAAAACCAAACCCAATGTAAATGAAAAAGATTACACACACCAAAAAATCCTGGAATACGGCAAAATTATAAAGATGGAGCAGGACTTGAAAAGATGAGACCACACCCCAACCCGCCCTTTTGTGGGGGTGGGGGGTCCACACATTCTGACCTTCTTATTACATCCAATGGTGGTGCTCATTCGCTCTGTTCTTTTGTCTTTAAAAGAATACTGGGTGACTCTCCAGGAAGTGGAAGGAGAAGGAAACAGGGGAACTAAGATGATGTAAAAGCCAAAAATATCGAAAACTTAAAAAAAAAAATTCAAACGAAGGACTTCTGGATAGTAAATATTAAAATGACGCAAGTACATTAGATAAAAGTAAAATCCAGAAGTCATAGGAACATTAAGCATGAATTTATCAGTTTAATTTGCATCCAGTTGGACAGAAATCTCTACCTCCTCACACCCTTTATTTTCAATCTCTTCTGACACTCACTTTTTCACTCTGACACGGGCAGTTTGGTTTTTCTCTTTTAACGGCAGAGTACCGGCCTTTGGGCGACAGGTATCAGCACAATTCCTGCCTAGATCTGTGGCTCACCGGGCAGTTCAGGACGTTCTCCATTCACCTTTCCCAGACTGTTCCTAATCAGTAAAAAGCGGACGGTAACGTCTCCTGTTTCAGAGGGAGTGGCTGTGTACACAGGACATACGCACCAGCTGAATCCTGCACATACAGTTCCTCCCTAAGAATGGAAACCATCTCCAGAACACAACTTCTCATTGTGGGCTTGCCCAAGTCTTGGATGATGAAGTTATGAGTAAGAAGTGCCAGGAAGTTATCAGCTGCTCTGTTTTTAGCAGGGAGAGTCCCGAATGTTTAGAAAACAGCAGCCTCCTCCCCATTACTATTATAACAAGCCTCTGAGCCCAAACTCCTGCTCCATACCGAATTGTGGGCTTTTCTTTCCCAATGGATGTTGCTGCTCACGTGGCTTGGATGGATAGGGAGTTACCAACTAGAATCTTTTGGATGAGATGAAAGACAAGCTGGCTGTGCCTCTACACTGACCCTCCAGACCACCGGACACTGCCATCTCTATGGATGATGCCCCTAACTACCACAGGATCCCACCCTCTACCCAGCCCCTAAACACCATATTTAGATAAGTAGTCACTGACATCCTGCCCACCAGTTCCACCCTTCTTTATGAAATGGCTCCTGACAAAAACAAGGTGAGCTCCTGGACTACACAGAATTTCCTTTTTACTTTGTGCCCAAACACTACAGCGCGTGGAACACTGTAAGCACTTGCTAAATCTTTGAATCTTTCCATTTTATTCACTGATTCACGCGGTATCCAGATAGAGAGCTGTTCCAAACCACTCATCTCTTTCCTCTTTCTGGCCAGGTGGGTTCTGAGGACAAAACCATTTATGTTTCACCTTTCCTGTGACCTTCACCTAAACATCCTCGACTGCTTCCCCATGAGCTTCTGGAGTTCCCTCACACGAGCACACTCAAGTGACCAATGCTGCCACAGCCCCCTGTTCCTCCTGCCTGCTGTTCTTCACCTGAAATGATGCAGAATATTGAAATCAGATGATAATAGGAATAATATCATCACTTAAAAACATGCCCAGATTTCAAAAGGTGATGGAAAGAAACAGAAATACTCTGCTTGTGAAAGTTAATGTTACACCATTTTTATTCAAGAAACTACAAAGAATGGGAGATTACATTTGAACTTATTTGTTACATTTAAATAATTATATATTTATATTTACTTGAAAAAGGTTTCTCCCCAGTATGAATTCTCTTATACTAGAAAGTTTTTCACTCTAGCCAAGTGTATCTCCACATTCATTCACTTTAGTATGAGTGTTTTGGAGCTTAATAGATGTTGCTGTCAATGAAGGTTTTCCCACATTCACTATATTCAAAAGTTTTCACTCCAACATGAGTTTTCTGATAACTCAAAGTCCCTCACTGCTTAAAAAGAAAACTTTCCCAGATTTATTATATTTAAGAGTTTCACTCCAGTGTGAGTTTTTTGATGGGTAATAAGATAGTCTTTCAAAAAGAGGGCTTTCCCACATACCACATTCAAAGGGTTTCATTCCAAGTTGAGTTCTCTCCCGAATAAGTTATACCTTCTTTACATTCCATGGGTTTCACTCCACTACACATCTTCCAATGGCTAATACAGGATCTTCCAAATGAAGGCTTTTCAGCATCATTATATTCAAAGGGTTTCACTCAGGTGTGGATCCTCTAGTTAGCTAATAAGGATTGTCACTGTAATGAAGAGGTTTTTTTCCCCCACATTCATTACTATCAAAGCATTTTACTCCAGTGTGGATTCTCTGATGACAAATGAAGTATTCCTTTCAAAGAAGTCTTTCCCAGATTTCACATTCCAAAAGGTTTCATTCCTGTATGAGTTCTCTCATGGTTAATTAGGTATGTCTTCTCACTGAAGGCTTTCCCACATTCTTTACATTCAAAAGGTTTCACTCCAGTATGAATTCTTTGATGCCTATTAAGATGGGCCTTCCGAAAGAAGGCTTTCCCACACTCATTACATTCAAAAGGTTTCACTCCAGTGTGAGTTCCTTGATGGCTATTAAGTTGTCCTTTCTGACGGAAGGCTTTCCCACATTCATTACATTTAAAAGGCTTCACTCCAGTATGAGTTGTCTGATGCCTATAAAGGTTGCCCCTCCGAAAGAAGGCTTTCCCACATATTTTACAATCAAAAGGTTTCAGTCCTGGGTGGATTCTCTGATGGCTAATAAGGGTTCTTCTTGTAGTTAAAGCTTTCCCACATTCATTACATTCCAAGATCTTTGCTCCAGTATGAGTTCTCTGGTGCCTATTAAGGTTTCCCTTCTGAAAGAAGGCTTTTCCACATTCATTACATTCAAAAGGTTTTACTCCAGTGTGAATTCTCTGGTGGCTATTGAGATTTCCCTTCTGAAAGAAGGCTTTACCACATTCTTTACATTGAAATGGTTTCACTCCAGTGTGGATTCTCTGATGGCTAATAAGGTATTCCTTTCGCATAAATCCTATCCCACATATATCACATTCAAAAGGTTTCACTCCAGTGTGGATCCTCTGATGGTAAGTAAGGGTCTTCCTTGAAGATAATGATTTCCCACACTCCCTACATTCAAATGGTTTTACTCCAGAAGGAGATTTCTGTTGTCCAAGAAGTGGTCCCTCATCACTGAAGCCTTTTTCACATGCATTAAGTTCAAACAATTTCACTCCACTGTGAATTCTCTGATGTTTACTAAGTGCTTCTCTATCCCAGAAAGTTTTCCAGCATACATTACATTCAAAAGAATTTTCTCCAGTATGACTTTTCTGCTGTCCATTAAGATTTAATCTCTTGCCAAAGGCTTTCTTTCCAAGTGTATTATATTTATGGAATCTTTCTTCCATGTCACCTCTCCATTGTGGAAAAAAGACTGGCTCCATGTTAAAATGTCTAACAAATCCACTACACTCAGGTACACTCACCACATCAAATGTACTATTGAGAGTCATTGTCACTTGCTGGGACTGTCTTTCCCGGTGGCCCTCCTGTCTCTCTAACCTAACTTCCCATTCCTCAGATTCTCCTATCCCAGGATACCAGTTACCATCCACTGGCAATCTTTCTGGGGCATATGTTTCTGGGCAAATGCCCTCAGCCAGACCCGAATCCTTGGTTTCACATCTAGAGTCCCAACTCAGGTAATCTGAAATAAACAAAACTGTGTCAGACAAGCAGGCCAGGCTTGAAGGCTGTAGGATAATATGTAATTAAAACAAAGAATAGTAAGATGCACACAACAAGAGAGCCTCAATGTCATGCCTAATCCCCTTTGTCTTTGCCTGTGTACATGGAAATGCACATTTTAAAACACATAAACTTCTTTTTTTTGCTTTTTGGAGGGGGGAAGGCAGGGCAATTGGGGTTAAGTGACTTGCCCAAGGTCACACAGTGAGTGTTAAGTGTCTGAGGCCGGATTTGAACTCAGGTCTGCCCGACTCCAGGGCTGGTGCTCTATTCACTGTAGCACCTCGGGGACCCACATAAACTTCTAATGGTCAATACAAACATGTCAACAGTCATTCTCCTGTGTCCTGGGGGTAAAGACACTGCTCTGTGGAAAGTTCTTCGTTAAGTCTCTCCCATGAAAGGCAAAGGTACTTCATATGTAGTCAGAAAAATGAAAACATTTAAGGGGCAAGATTAAAGGCAAATAATCAAATAGGAACAGCTGAACCTTGCCAACGAGACCCCCAAATTCTGTTCTAGGGCAATGAAGCACTCAGATATAGATGCTATGAGAAAGTACACGTCCATTGTGTGGATCCAAGAGGGCAGAGGGAGAGGAAGCACTGCAGTCAACTCCCTTCCAGACACCAAAGAGGCACAGTGAGTCACTTGTCCAGGCCGGCGCAGCACCGGGACACACAGAGGACCATCCCCAGGACAAGAGGCAATCTCAGATCTATATCCTGGGGTTACCAGAGAGCTTTGCTTCCCAGTCCCCAGTTAGTCACCAACAGAGTGAGACGGGACCTACACAGGGGCATGACATTGTCAGGTAGGAAGGACCAAGAAAGACAAAAGGTCAGAAGCCAGCCAGAGTACTGAGGTGGCTTAGACTTGAAGCTCAAAGCAGGTTCTCATCCCCAGCATCTAGCCTAGCCCGGAGAGAAACAGCCAAGGTAGCAATCTCATTCCCAAAAGGAGCCTACAATTCTGCAAGTGTGAACCACCAGAGATTTGCAACAAGCTAATGGGAAACAGCCACGAAGCAGTTGATTCTTACAGACTGAACCCAGGTCAGAAACTTGTGGAGCTCAGATATGCCCTAGAGAGGATACTGGGAAAGCTCTAAGATTCTCAGCCTGAGATGATCTTGAGATCCCGGAATAACACAATGCCCCAAACTCCAAGAAAGCAGCAACAGGACCAGCCCAGGCTTTTCTTCCCGAAGCATAGCAGAGCCCAGATCTAACATCAAATCCAAAGTCAGGAAGGAGGCAGGGATGAATAAGCAAACTTGACTGGCTCAGGGCCACACGGCGAGCCAGCTTCTGAAGCAGCAGGTTCTCCTCGCCGCGCCACCTCACGGTCCCCACCAATGGACTACCTAAATGCTACAACTCAAAGAAGAAGCTAGAGATAGTATGGCTAGAAATCTTAAAAGAAACTGCCCAGCTCTCGAAGCACAAAGTGAAAAGAGAAAGAACCTGCCAGCGACTCCCGAAAGAAACTCCAAAATGAATACTCACAGGATCATTACAGACAAAACCCAGAGTTTCCAGGTCAAATAAAAAACACCACAAGCGGCCAGAAAGGAAGAATTCAAGGACCGTCAGATCACATACGACTTAGCAGCCACCGCTACGAAGGAGCAGAGAACTTGGAAGGATGCTCCAAAAGCAAAGGACGGAGCTTACGGCCAAGAAAAGCCTACCTGGCAAAACTGAACAGAACAACAGAGGGAAAATGGACTGAAGACGTCCCAGCATTCCTGACAGAAGGACCTGAGCTGTCTAGAAGCTATGAAGTCCGAGCACAGGAGGGAAGAGAAGCATAAAGCGAAACACGAACGAATGATCCACAAATTATCAAGTGTTCATTGAGTGCCCACTGCGCTGCAGGCACACACACAGCAAGAAGCAGAAGACGGGCCCTGCCATCCAACGACGGTGACACGCAAACAAATAGGAACAAACAAGCTGGTGATGGGATAAACTGAAGATGGTTAATAGAGGGAAGATGCCAGGATGAGGAGGGCTTAGGAAAGGCTTCCTGTGGGAAGGGAGTGGTCAGCATGGAGGAGGGAGAGCCTGCCAGGCCTGGGGAACAGCCAGAGAGGATGCCCAGAGCTCAGAGATGGAGGGTCTTGTTCATGGCACAGCCAGGAGGCCGGGTCACTGAATCAAAGAGTCCAGACTGGGAAGTGAGATGCAAGGAAGCTAGAAAGGCAGGAAAAGAGCAGGGCACGAAGGTCAAACAGAGCACTTTGTACCTGACCCTGTAGACAGCAGGGAACCGCTGGGGTTTACTGCTAATGGGTGACACGGTCAGATCCCTTTAGAGGCTACGTGGAGGGCAGAGACTTGAAGCAGGCAGAACTCCACCCCACATTCCCCAGCAGCCACAGCATCAATCCAGGTAAGAGGAGAGGAGGCCTGCACCGTGGCGGAGGCAGAGTCGGAGGAGAGAAGGAAGCCGCAGAGGGGAAGTCAACAGGCCATGGCACCATATTGGATTGGGGGTGAGAGAGGGAGGATTCCAAGATGGCGCCAAGGGCATGAGGCTGAGGAACTGGGAGGGCAGGAGTGCCCTGCCCTAAAGGCAAGGCTTTAGGAGAAAGATAATGAGCCCTGTCTGGGGCATATTGAGTTTAAGGTGCCTGCGGGACATCCAACTGGAGAAGTTTGAAAGCCAGTTGGGAGGTGGGAGACTGGAGGTCAGCAGAGATCCCAGGATGGGAAAGGCAGATTTGAGCAACATCAGCATAAAAACGGTCATTAAATCCATGAGTGCTGCGGGATCACCGTGTGAAGTAATATGGAGGGAGAGGCGCAGAGGATCAAGGACAGAGCCCCAGAGGACACCTTCGGTGAGAGGGGGCCCCAGTGAAGGAGGCAGAGGAGGAGCAGTCAGAGAGGGAGGAGGAGAGCCAGGAGTCTTGAAAACCTAGAGAGAAAAGAATATTGAGGAGAGGAGCAGCCAAGAGTGTCCAAGGCCACAGAGGTCACGAAGGACGAGTTCTGAGAAAAGGTCGCTGGGCCTGATAACTGAGACATCACTGGAGAGTCTAGAGGAAGTGGTTTAAGTAGGATGATGAGGTGCCAAGGCAGACTGTCAGCAGTTAAGAGGAAGAGGAGAGGAGAGCGGTGCCACCAAGGGTACGGGAGGCCATCTTTTGGAGCAGAAGAGAAAAGAAGCAGAGTTAGCAGGATGGAAGGACCACGGGAGGGTTTTTTTCAGGATGGGGGAGACACAGGCATGTTTGTCAGCATAAAGGAAGAAGCCTGGAGAGACTGAAGAGAGTGGAGATGCCGGAGGGGCATGATCTATTGGAGGAGACAGGGTGGAAGGGGATTGCCTGAGTGGGGCGGGTTACGAAAAGAAAGAGCCGGAGGGAGGAAAACACTGGGGGAAGAGGGAGCGAAAGACGGGGAAGAGAAATGAATCACATGGTCAGGGTACAAGTTTACACAGACCAGGACGGAGGGAAGGAGGGCCACTTGAATCTCACTCTCCTCTGAGCTGGTTTAAAGACAGACAGACAGATAGACAGACACACAGACAGACACACACACACACAGACAGACAGACACACACACAGACAGACACACACACACACAGACAGACAGACACACAGACACCCTCGGGTAGAGAGAACAGGGAAGTGGAATAGAAAGGAAAAAAGGCAGAGGGACAACCACAGGAAGGGCAGATTATGGGAGGATTTTCCTAAGCAAAACAAACTCTAAAGATAGACAAAAACTGGGAATCTGAGCAGGGTCTATGAGCCGGGGAATGGAGGGGAAATGAAGTTGTATAAATGTGACAGAAGCCGAGGGCGATTGTGCTGAGGTCTCGTCAGCGTGATGACTGAGCAGGACGCCAGAGGACCCATGAGGGAACGTGCTGCCACCTACTGACAGGGCCAGGAAGGAGACAGGGACCATCACCTCTGGATGTGGCCAAATGGGGGCTTACTCTGACTAACTGGGTAGAAGGGCTTTGGTCGAGGTTGGAGGGGGAAACGAGGACTGCCCATTAATTTAAAACATAAAACTGAAGAATAATTGAACAGAGCCTACAACATAAAGTGAAGGAGATCATACTGCTCCCTAGAAGCACAGAAGAAAGGTGGCAGTGAGAGGACGTGTGGAGAGATGAGGCGCAGGAGGCGCAGCAGCAGGCACTGTGCGAGGGTCTCGGCAAAGACCACAGAGGACGCTGGGGGGGGGGGGGGAGGGGAACCAGCTGCGTTTTCTTCTCTGTTGTCCACTGAGGCCCAGAGTTGAACAAAGCCAATGAGGTTTGGCTGCCCGGCTACAAAGATGGTTTCTGAAGATGGGATCTGGGTTTCTAGACCAAGGTTTAGAATGCAGGGATGATGGCCAGTTGATGAATGAAGTCTCAAAGGATGCCTTTGCGCACTGTTCTAAAAGGGATGAAAAGGGCTTCAAACGGAAAAGGGTAGGGAATCTCTGTCTATCTCCCCCCCTCTCCAAGTTAGATGACACAGAGTACGAGGAGGAAGGCAAACCAGCAGCTCAGAGACCCAGAAATTCACAGGGTGCAACGTGCATTAAAGGAGCCAGTCGTCTGTGTAGACACAGAGCTCTGAGTTTAGGTCACAAACCAGGGGAAGCAGAGGGCCCGTGTGGGGGGAGGGGGGAGCAGACAGCACTGACAGCCTGGGGCTGAACCCCAAGAATGGATGGGCGTGGCTTATGCAAAGGGAATAGGAGGGGGGTAGCAGGGCAAATTTAAAGTTCTATTTGTGGGGCGGCTAGGTGACGCAGTGTATAGAGCACCGGCCCTGGAGTCAGGAGTACCTGTGTTAAAATCCGGCCTCAGACACTTAACACGAAAAACTAGCCGTGTGACCTTGGGCAAGTCGCTTAACCTCAACCTGCCCTCCAAAAAAAAAAAAAAAAAAAGTTCTATTTGTGAGGAAATGGAGCAAAGGAATGGGAAAAGCTTATTGGAGGAAATCTGGCTGGAGGCCAAAGGAGGGAAGAAAGCATGTGATTCTGCCACAGGAGTATAAGGCAGAGACCTGGAGAGGAGGAGGCACCAGACGAAGAGCTTGGGAAAGGACTGGAAGGAGGGCACAGGGACGAGGGCTTCAGGTCCCAGGGCACTGCAGCCTGTAATGCCCTGCCTTCCTTAGGACAGGTTCATTCTCCTAATTCAAGTAGCCAAAAAAAAAGGGAAATTCTACTCTCAAATTCTCTTGAACAAGGAAAAGCTGCTTTTAGGGGCAAAAATGGCAGGAACCCACTGGAAACCTCCTCTTGGGTCAGGGAACACACAGAGGAAATCTGGCCTCGTCAGATGTGCACGCAGAGCAGAGAAAACAATTTTCTTTTTCTTTTTTTTTGGAGGGGGGAAGACAGGGCAGTTGGGGTTAAGTGACTTGCCCAAGGTCACACGGCTAGTCTCTGTGTTAAGTGTCTGAGGCTGGATTTGAACTCATGTCCTCCCGACTCCAGGGCAAGTGCTCTATTCACTGTGGCACCAGCTGGCTACCCCTACTTTGTGTTTTACTCATTTTCAAATCTAAATTAAGAGAAAAGCAAGGCCTGGTGGGAGGGGATGAGCCCCCTCAGCCTACCTGTCACTCACTCACCTGGGCAGAGGCTTCTGGGGACTCCTGCCTTGGGCATCCAGGGCGCTTCTCCTCTCTCCAACAGGGAGATCACAGTGGGTTTGGACATTGGAAGCCCTGATCATGGAGAGAGAGAGGAGAAAGGATTGGGACACAAAGCCATCTCGGAGTCCGAGCTCGGCCTCTTCCTCCTTCTTCAGAGAAAGGAAAAAATCACCAAGAAAGTGCAGAGGATGACGGGACAAGGGGCCTCTGACGGCCACTCCCTGCTGCGTCCGTCCTAGGTCAAGGACAGGCTCAGAAGGAAAGTCAGTGACCCGAGGCCTGCTAGGACAGCGGGAGCCTGGCATTTCTTGAAGTCTTTGTCCTGGACTGGGCTGAGATTCTGAGACATAAGGAAGCCAGAGCCTCAGGTCCAGTCCAAGGGAGGTCGGAGCAAAAACATCCGATCAACAGGCACTGATGGGTTTTAGACCCCTCCCCCTGTCTCTACTGGTCACCATTCCTGGACACTAAGCAGAATCTCAGGAGGCAGAGGGGAGAAAGCAGAGGTGCCCCAAGTCACAGGGGAGGCCGTCCTTACCCACAGACACCAGGTTCTCATAGTTCTCCAGCATCACGTCCCTGTACAGGGCCCGCTGCGCCGGGCTCAGGCGTCTCCATTCTTCAAGGGAGAAGTCCACCGACACATCCCTGAATGTCACTGGATGCTGAAACATCAAACACATTCCTGTTTAACCAGGAGACCTGGGCAGGGGGTGAGGGTGTACCCCACTAAGGGTCTGGAGAGGGCCAGGCTCATTCTTTACTATGACATCTGTCAGAGGCAGTTACTGGAGAGGGAACAAAAGAGAAGGCCTTGGGGGGACCCCAAGGAACCAGAGGTAGGACCTACAGAGCAGAGCTGAAGAAGGAAAAGGAGAAGAGACAGGGGCCTATGGAAAGGAGTTTGGCTGGATCTCAACAGAAGCAGGACATGCGGGAAGGGCCCGGGTGGAGAAGGGCTGGCATTCCAAACACAGAACTTTCTACTGGATCCTGGAGGTCACAGGCAAGCACTGACTGTTAAGATGGTCAGACCTGTGCTTTAGACAAACGGAGAAGAAGGCTCAGAAGTGGCCTGGGAGACACTTGGCCAGATCAAGAAGGGGAAGAATTCCATTGTTCCACTGAGAAGAAAAAGAAGGAAGTGCCTACTGTGGAAAAATGCCTTTGGGGTTCCTCCTGGGGCAAGCTCCGGAGGCTCTGAGAGGCAGGATGGGAGGGGGACAGAGAACATCAGGGCCAGAGGAAGAGAGGGATCGTTGGAGGAAGAAGGCAGGTGACAATGAGGATGACCACTCATGAGGGGAGCATGGGATGGGAACCTCTGAGGAGGAAATCTCTCCATGGCTCATGGCCTTTGACAAATGGAGATGGGAGACCTCAGAAACCATTTAAAAGAACTCTGCCAAAAGCATCATTGGTGAACCTCCCCTTGCTGGTGGCACAGAAAACAGAAGGGCCAGAGGTATACCCAATACTACCTGAGAGTGACCAATGGAGTTCCTCAGAACAGGCTCCGTGCTGTGGAGAGGATCAGCCTCCAGGGGTTCAGCAGGAGTCCCCAGCTGGAGCCTTGGGCCCTAAGGGATCCCAAGGAGCCTACGCTCTTCCATGGTTTAAGAACAGCACAAAGGCGTGAACTACCTACAGGCTTTGGTACCTTTGGGAGACGTGGGAAGAGCATGAGAAAAGGTGGATCAAGGTGTGCCACTGGCCAGAAGACACCAGTCTAGAGCTGGCAGCCGTTAAAAGGGGCTACTTCTGCCAAGGAGCAAAGATGGTGGAGTAGCAGCGGGAAGACAGCCCTCCAAAGAAGTGGCAGAACACACCAGCACTCTGCCTGCCTCCTGCATACCAACGCAAACATGCCTGTGCCTCCCTCAGCCTCAAGGAACCCCGGCTGCAGCCTTCCACCCATCCCCATCACCTCTGCCAGCTTGCGAGGCCATCCTCTGGGGAAGGCCCAACACAAATGGCACCTCCACTTCCCCTCCTCTCACGCTCTTCCCAACTCTTCAGAGTCCAGTTTCTGACCTCATGGCCAAATCCAGTGGCCAATCTCAACCTTTGTTTTCTTCACCATTCCAGAGTCTGAGGGTGCTGATCACCTGCCTCTTCTGGACTCTCTCCTCCCCCGATCCCTTCCATAGGAGACTTCTCAGCCTCCTTTCCCCCACTGCAGCAGGGCTGGCACCGTTGCACCCAGAGCAGCACCTCAGACACCGATTAGCTACAGGACGTTGGTTATGGCACTTCACTGCCTTGCCTCAGTTTCCTCAAGTGTAAAAGGAGGTAAGATGAGCCCCTCCCTCGCAGGGATAGACGGGAAACAAATGCGAACATCTGAAAGCTGTGAGCCCTGTGCCCGGCACATGGTGGGCCATGCAGAGTGCCCGACCAACTGAAGGCAGCCTGCCACATGCCAGGGGCACAGCTCATGCAGTAAAGACAAACGACTTGGAAAGCCGCGAGCCTTCTGATCAGAGCCATGACCAAGCAGGGCTTCGGAGACCCCAGGAGCAAACCCACTCCTCACTCCTCCCACAGATAGCATGGACATGGCCAGGGGACAGAGAGTCAGGGCAGGGGAAGGAAAGCACAGCTAGAGACAGCGCCAAGGCGGGACAATGATGACAACATCCACGTGGCCCTGGAAGGCTCACATAGCACCGGGCATCTCCTTTCCTGTGAGCCTCACAACACCCCAGGGGGAGGATGCCACTCTTCTCCCAGGGGCCCAGAGAAGACCAGGGAGCAAGCTGCCTGGAGAAGTGGATCTGGAAATCATCAGAACTGAATCCATGGGAGCTGATGCCAGAAGAGAAAAGAACCCAGGACTGAGCCCTGGCCAACATCCAGAGGGGT
>JAQQSW010005786.1:0-14098 GCA_028646575.1 Pseudocheirus occidentalis | reverse complement strand
CTATCTCTCTCTCTCTCTCTCTCTCTCTCTCTCTCTCTCTCTCTCTCTCTCTCTGTCTCTCTGTCTCTCTCTCTCTGTCTCTCTGTCTCTCTGTCTCTCTCTCTCTGTCTCTCTCTCTCTCTCTCTCTCTCTCTCTCTCTCCTTCTCTCTCTCTCTCACTTAAATATGGGCTTGGAAGATGGATTTTTTTTGGCTGGCAGACTAAGGAGTGGGGTCCAACAAAGCCTCCTCTTTTTGAAGCCTTGCCATTGCACTATGTGAATCGTCCTAATCTTTGCTAAAATACAAAGTCCATTAACCAGATTGGAAGTGGGGCTGGGATGCTCAGTTCTTCCCCTATAAAAAGAGTTTTAATGCAGAATTTCCTTCAGGCAAAACAGCTGGGTTATCACCTTTGAGAATTATCCTACATCAGCTAACAAATGCTAGTTAATTTTCCTGTATCTAGAAGACAAAATATTATTTAAGAAGTATGGGGACAGACAGGAACTATCTAATACAGTACTTTCAAAAAAAGAAGAAGAAAAAGAAAAGCATAGTGTGTGTGGTATTTGCATTTCAGCTTGAGTTCCAGTCGTTTCCATAGAAACAGCACAAAAATCAGACCTAGGAGATGAATGTTGAATATAAAGTATTTGTTTAATTTTAAAGTGAGCACATTTTAAACTGTTTATTCCCTACACTTCTGGAAACATTCACATGATACCAGCAAATTCTTCTAATCTGTTTTTCTTCTTAATTGGTCTGTCCAGTGGACTAGTTTGCTGTAAAGGGGGGGGAAACAAGAAAAAGGAAAATCGATATCATAATCAGTTGAAGGGCAAATACAAATGCAGAAGCCCAGGGGCATTTTTAATTGGGACTCACCCTTCTCAAGCATGAATTCAGGAAACCACGGCAAACTGGAATTTCAATTCTATTCATTATAAGCCTTGGAACATAATATCATCCATCAATTGCAAATAAGATAATAAAGGAGCAGATATGTGACTCCTCCAGGGTCACAAAGGCAGAGTCACAGACTCCCACTCTCAGACCTCAGAGGCCACCAAATCCATTCCTTACCTCAATAACTTTTGCAATAACTCTAACAAGTCATACAGAATCCATGTAAAATCTCCTGGGAGAAGAGAAAGACACAATGGAAAGAGGGGTGGACATGGGCTTGGAGAACCTGAGTTCAAATCCAGTTGTTCCTCAGCATTTGTGTGTCTTTGGGCGAGTCATTTTATTAATAACAATAATAATAACTAGCATTCGTTAAGTGCCCACTGTGTGCCAGGTACTGTATTCAGTGATTTACAAAGACTATTTCATTTGATCTTCACAATAACTTTGGGAGATAGGTCCTATTATTTTCCCCATTTTACAGATGAGGAAGCTGAGGCTAGCGGAGGCTAAGTGATTTGCCCAACATCACACAGCTAGTGAGTAGCTGAGGTCACATTTGAACTTAAAGCTTCCTGATTCCAGGCCCAGCACTCTACCTACTACACCACCTAGTCATCCCTTAGGCATCTGCTTCCTCATCTGTAAAATCTAAAATAGATGCAACAGATGGTCTCTAAGGCCTCTTTCTACCTTTAAATATTATGATTTCACTATATCCCGAGGCAACTCATTTTTTTACAAGTAGCAAAAACAGGACTTGAATCCAGGTCCATCAACTCCAAAACTAGTGCCTTCACCACTATGCCATGTGGTTTCCAGTTTTCTTTTTTTTAATTTTTAATTTTTGCTTCTTGGATGACAACTGGGGTTAAGTAACTTGCCCAAGGTCACACAGCTAGTTTTTGTGTTGTGTCTGCGGCTGGATTTGAACTCAGGTACTCCTGACTCCAGGGCCAGTGCTCTATTCACTGTACCACCTTGCCACCTCTGGTTTCCAGTTTTTGATTAATCTCTGTCAGACTTCAGTTAGGACTGTAATCAAGATGGAGAAGACGTGGCTGATCAGTGATTCATCTGAAAAAGATGTCATTTTTTTCAGTTGTGTCTGATTCTTCGTGAACCCATTTTCTTACCATTTCCTTCTCTAGCTCTTTACGGGTGAAAAAACTGAGGCAAACAGGATTAAGTGACTTACCCAGGGTCACACAGGTAGTCAGATCTCAGTTTCACAACCCAGTCTTTCAAATACTTGAAGATAGTTATACGTTCACCAACTGGTCTCTTTCATAGGCTGCCTATTCCCAGCTCCTTTAACTGATTTCATATGGTGTGAGCTCACATAACCCTTAACCATCCTGGTTACCCTCCTTGGGATACTTCAGCTTTTTAATGTCTTTCTTAAAATGTATCGCCCAGAGTTGAACCCATTATTCAGGGTATAGTCTAGGCAAGGCCAAGTGTAATGATATTATCACCACTTTCTTCCTGGAAGCTCTGCCTAAGATTGCTTTGGTTTCTTGGCTGTCGACTCATAGTGAGTTTGCAGCATATTAAAACCCCCAAATCTTTTTCTTGACAGCAAGATGGTGCAGTGGGTAGAGTGTTGGGCCTGGACTCTGAATGATTCATCTTTGTGACTCATCTTGCTCTTTGTGGCCTCAAAGGGCCAAACCAGGAACAATGAATGGAGTTGCAAGGAGGCAAATATAAGTTTAATGTCAGTGAAAATGTCCTAGTGATCAGAATTATCCCGCAGTGGAAGGGCTATCTCAGAAAATGGTGGCTTCCCCATCACTGGAATTCTTTAGGCAAAGGCCAGATGATTGCTTGTCAAGCATGGTGGAGAGGCATTTCCTATTCAGGTGCAGGTGGTCTAAGCAACTTCTGAAGTCCCTTCTGGGCCTGAGAATCAGTGACTCTTTCTACATCTTCAGCTACTACTAAATTTCACAAAGGGATCATGAGAGTGTGAGAAGAAAACCTAAGAAATACTTCAAAAGATGTCAAAGGGCAATAATATGGGGATTGAGAGAAGCATGAGCAATCTGCGGTGTTAGGTGGATTCAACGGCAAACTGATCAAAAATACAAAACCATGCTGGTTGGGAAATTAATGATAGGGGATAGTAGAAGGAGCACTGGATTTGGATTTGATCTGCTCTGCTCCTTACTGCCTGGGTCACCTTGGATGGGTCACTTTACCTCTCTGAGCCTTAGTTTCCCCATCCATAAAATTAGAGAATGGGACTATATGACTTCCTCCAGCCCCAAATCTAAGATCCTCTGCTCTCCCAGCTCCAGCTGCTAGACTCTTCCTCTAATATAACGTTATCTTCTGTCTTCTCTGCATGTATCTTGGCTGTACCTATTAATTTACATGTTGTCTCCCCTGTTAGAACATAGGCCCCTTGAGGGCAGGTGCCATTTTTGTCCTTGGTTTGTATCCCTAGAGTTTAGCATAGGGCCCAGCACGCAGTGGGGCTTAGTAAATGCTCACTGGTTTCTTCCTAGCTATGCTACCATCAGCAGTGCTGCCTTGGACAAATCACTTTTCCTCTCTTGTCCTCAGTTTTCCCATTTGCAAAATAAAAGGGTCAAACTAGATGATTTCATTAGGATCTCTTCCAACTCTAGATTCTATGACCCAATGATTTTACAGCATTGTACTAACTTCTATAAGCTGCTCAGGGTGTAATCTATCATCACCGCTGCTAGGCACATCAATAAACAGAATACCCAGACTATCTTGGAAGGTAGAGAAAACATCCTATAGAAAGAGCCAAGTGAACGTGGGAGGAAGGAAAACAAATTAACAAATGAGAACAAGTAAGTGAAAAATAGCTTGAAACTGTTCCCGAGTGCCAGGTAATAGCTTCTGTTGCAGAAAGCACTCCTGCTTCCATTACCAACTCTGTCCCCATCCCCAGCACTTAGCACATGGCCTGGTACACAGCAGGTGCCTAATGAATGCATGATGATTGACTAATCAATTGATTTACTCTGTCTATACCTATTTATGTAAATATTGCCTCTCCTCCCTCCAACTGCTGGAGGGTGGAGCTTTTTTCCCCTTTTTTTTGTATCCTCAGTCCCTTGCACATAAGAAGTGCTTAATAAATTCTTGTTGACTGATTAATAAATTGATCTAAGGTGCCTCCAGCTCCATAGCTATGATTTTTGTATCTGTACCATGTAGCACATTGTTTTGCAAAATTCAAATGCTTGCTAAATGAATGAATGGATTTGGAGTCAAAGAAACCTGGGTTTAAATCCTGGTTCTGTCACTTACAACCTGCCGGACCCTGAGCAAATCATTTCCTCATCTATAAAATAAGACCAGGTAAGCTTCCCTTCCAGCTCTCAGTGATACAGCCGGTAAATTAAAGCAGATTCTCGCCCTCCTCCCTGTAGGAGACATTAAGACCTAGTAGGGAACAGAAGACATAAGCTTTTGTAAAAAGGTAAGTAAAGAGAATGGATTTCAATAGCCATTCAAGACAATCATAGCGGATAGCCGTCACAAAGTTAACAACATGATTAACAACCAAAGGCAGGGCACATGTTCTAAGTACCCAGGAGCTCAAAGGAAGCACAGAGAGACAGAGGAAGTATTTCTGGACTGGGGTGGTCCTTAGCTCAGTGTTTATTATAATGATTCTCATTAGAACAAATGTCTGTCACAATTACAAGGTTGAACAAGGATATACCATCAATTGGAATGCGGGGATGATTCATAGAATAATTCTGTGAGCTGCTGGTTTGTTTTTTAAGCCAAGGAAGAGGTGATTCCATTCAACAAGCATTTATTAAGCACCTACTATGTGCCCAGGCTATTGCATCAGGTTCTGGGACTACAAAGACAAAATGGAAACAGTCCCTACCCTGAAGGCACTTACATTTTAGGGGCTCATATTTTTCTGGGGGCAGGACTGGATATAACATGCACACAGATAAATAAATACCAGGTAAGATGTAATGGGGCAGAGGGGTAACAGAGAAGGAATCAAAGCTCCAGATAATGTGTTCTAGGAATATTTGAGGAGGGAGAAAAACTTTCCATTGAGGGGATCAGGGAAGGCTTCACATCTGATCTAAGCCTTGACAGTAAAGGATTCTGGAAGGCAAGATAAGGAGGGTTAAGGTCAGACTGTAAGGTGAGAGATGGCATGTTGAGTTTCAGCAATCACCAGTGCTGCACTATGGCTAGAGAAAATATTTAAAAGGAATAAAAGGGGGAAAGGGTAGAAAAGTAGGTTGGAGTCAGATAACAGACAGTGTTAAATATCTGTCTGAAAAGTTTATGTCTTATTTTCAGAAAAGAGGGAACCACTAAAGAATTTTTTTGAGTAGGGGAATGACATGTTCAATCAAGTGCCATGTGAATAAATGAATGAAGGACTTATGAAATATTTACTATGTGCAAATGTTTTATTGTTGTTGGTTCAGTGGTTTCAATAGTGAGTCGGACTCTTCATGACCCCATTTGGGATTTTCTTGACAAATGTACTGAAGCAGTTTGCCATTTTCTTCTCCAGCTCATTTTATAGATGAATAAATTAAGTAAAAAAAGATTAAGTGACTTGCCCAGAGTCACATTGCTAGTAAATGTCTGAAGTCAAATTTGAACTCACAAAGATAGGCCTTCCTAACTCCAAACCCAATACTCTATCCACTGTACCACCTGGCTGCCCTCCTATGTGCAAAGCACCGTTTTAAATGCTAGAGATACAAACAGAAGTAAGACAGTTCCTGCTCTGGAGAAGCTCACATTCTAGTGGGGAAGGACAACACATCTGGAAGGTTTCAGCTATGAGTCAGATGGAAAAGTTCCATGGTGCAAAATGGGAAAGCAGACATATTAATGCCTCTTCTTGAGTGTCATTTCCACTGATAAATGATACTGGTTTCTGATGTGGATGAGAGAACCAGGGCTGCTAGTCAGAGGCACCAAGCTGAGTAGAAATGTGTACTGCAAAAGCTTCGTCATGTGGCTGAGCCCATGATAATGAAGAGATCCAAAGGCGCCAACCTTAGAAACCAAGCTTGCCCACTTGTAGCTGAAAGCAAAAGCTGGACACAAAGAAAGCACAGAAGTTGAAGGCACTTCCAAATGTATGTCTCCCAGAAAACAAGCCATTCACATAGCACCACCAATGCTTGAACCCCCTGAAACAAAACAGGTTTCAAGAGAAGTTCAAAGAAAAGTGGGGACCCAGAATGACAGTGCAATGGGTCAGAAAAGTTCATAGTGGAAGTTTAGGCAGTTACTGTTCTCCTCTAAAAAAAAAGGTTAAAATACTGGAAGGGGGTGTGGAAAGATGGAAGACAGAAAAACCAACTGTCCCTGTTTGTTGTTACTCCCTTCAAATACTAATGGTTTTCATTCAATTTAATTCAATAGGGGTGGCTAGGGGGCACAGTGAATGGAGCACTGGCCCTGGAGTCAGGAGGACTTGAGTTCAAATTTGACCTTAGACACATAACACTTACTAGCTGTGTGACCTTGGGCAAGTCACTTAACCCCAACTGCCTTGCCTTCCCCCCTCCAAAAAAAAAAGCAAAAAAAAACTAAACAATTTAATTCAATAAGCTGGGGACACATAGACTAAATAAAACAGTTTCTGCCCTCAAAGAGCTTCCATTCCACTGAGGGATGAAACTTATAAATAGAAACATATAGGATAATTTGAGTAGGGAGAGAAAATTAACTGAGGGTCAAATGAGATAATATTTATATAGCACTTAGCTCAGTGCCTGCCACATAGCAGATGCTTAACAAACGCTTATGCCCTTCCCCTCTACAAGAGGCAGTCAGAAAAGGATTCTCTTAGAAGGGGCACCTGAGCTAAGCCTCAAAAGCAGCTGGAGATTCTGGGGTGCAAGGAGAGACCACATTCTAGGCTGTGGAAACAGAAAGCCTGGGCAAAGGCACAGAAACAAGAAGTGGAATGTGGAGTTTGAGAAACACCAAATAGGCTGGTCTTTAAAGAATACAGAGTGCATAAGATTGTTGTTGTTGTTTGTCCTTCATTCTCGAAGGACATCAGGAAGGTGATGTCTTGACTTGCAAGTGAATTGGATTAAAGTGAGGCAGAGTTGTGTCAAGCCACCAACCTTGCTCTCTCCTCCAGAGCCATCTGGACCCAGTGACAAGACATAGATCAGAATGACTGGACACGGCCCCAGATGCAGTAGGAGACCTTGGTCTTTTTAAGCTAAGGTCCTTCCAAGGTCTCAGTATATCTGGAGGGTGATGTGAAATAAGGGTGGGAAGGCAAACTGGAGTCAGATTATATATGAGCTTTAAATGCCAAGAGGAGTTTGCATTTTGTCCTGGAGGCAATAGGGAGTCACTGATGATTCTTGAAGTGGGAAGGTGACTTAGGCTGTTCTTTAAGAAAACTATGACTACTTGTATGGGAGACATATGGGAGATGGAAGGGACTGGAATTAAGTTTTTGTCTCTATTTCCACCCTAGCATTTAATAGAGGCTTAGTAAATGCTCAATTAGTAGGCTGCTGCAATTATCCTGAAAAGAGATTATGAGGGTCTTAACTAGAGGAGTGAAGAGAAAAGGACAAATAGGGGAAATGGTTGTGAAGACACAACTGATGAGACTAGGTAACTGATGAAATATTGAGTATGAGGGAGGAGGTAGAGCTGAGGATGACTCCCAGGGTGGCAACATGGAACTAGAATTCAGAAAAGAGACAGGGTATATAGATTTAGGAATCAACTGCCTAGAGACAATAATTGAACCCAGGGATGCTCATGAGTTCACTAAGAGAGAGGTTAGAGTGAGAAAAAGGAAGGGGGCTCCCAAAAGCCTTAGGAAATACCTAAGGTTAGAGGAGAGGACAAGAATCCAGAAAAGAGACTGAGAAAGAAGAATCAAGCTTGTAGGGAGAGAAACAAGAAAGTAAACTCACAGAAGACAAGAAAAGAGAGAAGATCCAGGAAGGGTGAGTGAGATGGAGGTGGGATGATCAACACAGTCAAAAGCTGCTGAAAAGTCAATACTTGATGACTGAAGAAACCTTGAAGGGGAACTGTCAGTCTTCAGTGGAGTCAGAAGTCAGTTTATCAAAGATTAAGAAATTAAGTAGGGGTGGCTAGTTAACACAGTGAATAGAGCCCTGGAGTCAGGAGGACCTGAGTTCAAATCTGATCTCAGACATGTAACACTTACTAGCTGCGTGACTTTTGGCAAGACATTTAATCCCCAATTGCCCTGCCTTCCCCCCTCCAAAAAAAAGCACAAAAAGAAAGAAATGGAAAGTAAGGCAACTTTTTCCACTGAATTCACATCAAATAGCATTTACTAAGCCTCTATTAAATGCTAGGGTGGAAAGAGACAAAAACTTAACAGTCTGTGCTGTTATACTTTTTTGTGGAGGGGGGAAGGCAAGGCACTTGGGGTTAAATTACTTGCCCAAGGTCACACAGCCTGTAAGTGGGTCAAGTATCTGAGGTTGGATTTGAAATCAGGTTCTCCTGACTCCAGGGTTGGTGCTCTATCCACTGTGCCACATAACTGTACCTTGTCCTGTTATACTTTACTGAGGAAATGTAGTATGCACACTGATAAACAAATGTAAAATATATTAAAAAAATACAAAGCCATTTTGGTGGATACAGAAGTATTGGGAAAGGCAAGCCTCAGATGAGAGGTGACCCTTGAGTTACCTTTAAAGAAGCTAGAAATTCTAGGAGGCAGAGATGAGGAGAGAGAGCAAACCAGGCATGAGGATAGATAGCATGTCAAATACAGTGAGGCAGTAGATGGTATGGCATCTATAAAGACTACTTTTTCTTAGACTTTGTGAAAAGGAGAGAACCAGGACAACCTCTTGAGTAGACATCAGAGTCAAGCAAAGGATTTTGAAGCATAAGAAGAACTTGGTGCTGTTTTCAGGCAGCACAGAAAGAGTCTATAGATAAGGAGAGACTGAAGGTAAGAGATAAGTGGAATTGTTGAGAGGAAAAACTGTTGGAGAGGATGGATTAAAGGGCACAGGGAGAAAAGTTGGCTTTGAAAAAAGTGCCCTTCTGGAACAGAAGAGTAAAAAAGAGGGGGAGGAGTACTGAGGGTGCTTGAGGATGGATTAAAAGGCATAGGGAGAAAAATTGGCTTTGAAAAAAAGTGCCCTTCTTTATCAGAGACTGGAGCAGAAGAGTAAAAAAAAAGGAGGAAGAGGTACTGAAAGGGCTTGAGAAATAAAATGGGGCAGAAAGAGGAAAACAAAAAAATGACTATTCTTCTAAAGTTAAGACAAGAGGGGTGGCTAGGTGGCACAGTGAATAGAGCACTGGCCCTGGAGTAAGGGGGACCTGAGTTCAAATCTGACCTCAGACACTTAACACTTACTAGCCATGTGACCTTGGGCAAGTCACTTAACCCCTATTGCCCTGCCTTGCCCCCTCCAAAAAAATAAAGTTAAAGCAAGTTCCTTTACTTCAAAGAAAGGAGAAAGGTTGAGGAGGGAAGAAAAAATACAGAGAAAAACAGAGAAAGACAGGGATAAAGACAAAAAGATCCAGAGAGACATGGTGGATAGAGAAAGAAAGGAAGCACATTTACTTAGCTAACTAAGTGCTAGATACTGTGCTAAGCAATGAACATACAAGCAAGACAGTCCCTGTCCTCAAGGAGCTCATAGTCTAATGGAGGGATATATAAAGGGAGATTAGAAAGTGAGTAGTGGTAAATGGGTCAATAGCATGATGTAGAGAGGGCTGGAATATGGGATAGAAGCCTGGCAAGATGTAGTGGAAAGCTGCACTATCAGAACCAGGGGAATCTAAAATCAAAGTCCAAGTCATGGAGGATGACCAATGTGTAAGCACCATGGTGAGAAGATGGTAGGCGAGTGACACTACAAAGCTCCAAAACTAGAGTCTTAGTATAATTAGGAGAAATTATGAAGTACTTTTCAAAGTTGCTCTGTTTCAATGAGAGAAACAAGACTAGACTCCCAGCCCCACCATCTTTCCTATGTGAACTTGAGTAAAACAATATCCCTCTATGGGCCTCAGTTTCTTCATCAGTAAAATAATGAAATTGTATTAGATAATCTCAATGACTTTTCTGATTCTAAATTCTGAAGGGAAAAAGCAACTCTTAAAAGAAAAAACTTCACAGTACAATGGAAAGGGCACTGATTTTGAAGGTAGAGGATATGGATTCAAATCCCAGTCTCTACCACTTACTATGCATGTGACCTATTGGAATACTTGGTTTCCTTCAAGACTCAGTTTCAGCACCACCTTCTTTATGAAACCTTTCCTGGTACCCCAAGCTGCACCAACCCATCTTATGTTCATCTATCACCCTCCTTCCTCCATTCAACCAACTCTAGGGGCTCCCTGTTACCTCCAGGATCAAATATAAAAATCCTCTGTTCAGTTTTTAAAGCCCTTCATAACCTGGCCCCTTCCTACCTTTCCTGTCTTCTTTTGCCTTAGTTCTTACCTAGCCTTTAATCACTGAATGGGTGTCGCCTGAGACAAACTGAGACCTGGGAAATACCTTAGTTTAAAAAGGCCAAGGTCTCCCACTGTACATAGGGCCATCTTCAATTGTCCTGATGTATGCCTTGCAAGAAACCTAGTGGGTGAAAGATACATATTCCTCGGACTCTAAGTCACTGAATTAATCCATATGTGTGTAGCAAGGGGAAGGGGAGAAGGAAAGAAGGCAAAAGGGACTTGATCAGACCTGGGATTTCTTTAACGAAGGGAGATCATGGTGAGGAATGTTCTCTTCTTATGAAAATCTAAGTCTTAGACAGTTGACAGGGAGACAGGGATGATGTGACTTATCCAGGGTCACACAGAAGGTACATGAGAGAGGCAGGGCTTAGATTCAGCTCTTCCTGGCTCCAAGGCCAGTTCTCTATTCACTATGCCATGATGCATACATACAAACAAGTAAACATACACACACACATACATCTATGTGCATGCATATATATGTATGTGTGTGTATATGTGTGTCTATGTATGTTTAACCTCTCTAGGCCTCAGTTTCCACATTTGTGTGTATACATCCATACATGTGTGCATATATTTATAAACATATATTATATATATATATATATTGTATGCTATTTATATATACCTATATGCATATATAGATATATACATATTAAATAGACCCTGCAGATGGGTTATGAACAGGGCCCAGAATTGGAAAGGCTGTATTGTTTCTGGGAAATAATACAGTGCTTTCAATGGTATTAATCCATTCCCTGACACAAAAGCTCATCTTTTTAACACCAGGGTATATCCAGTGAGGTTCTATAGTTACCAGTCAGGGACACTACAATTTCTAGAGAATCAAAATTGCAGATAACCCAAAGGAGAAAGGGGCAGACATGTAGCGGGCATAATTAGGCTGCAGCATACCAACAATGAGGACTTGTGAGCGAGAAGTGGTGCAAAAGGTATCATCAAGGAAATATATGATTAGAAAATGAAACAGGCTAGTCACATAGCAAGAGGAAGGGTTATAAACCGGAAGGTCAAAGAGCTGCAGGGTTAGCCACTGAATGACAACAGACTCCAGTCACTCAGTCAGTCAGCTAGAATTTATTATGCCAAACTGTGCTAAGAGCTGGGGATACAAAGAAAGGCAAAAAAAAATAGCTCCTCTTCTGGGCAACAGCATACAAACAACCATGTACAAAGAAACGCATACAGGATAAACTGAGGTGGTCTCAGATGGAAGACATTAAGTAAGGAGGATTGCGAAAGGCTGTTGCAGAAAGTGGGTCTTTAGCTGAGACTGAAGGAAACCCAGAGACAGAGATGAGGGGGAAGAGCATTCCAGGTACGGAAGACAAATAGTGAAAATGTTGTTAGGCAACGGCACACGGCATGTGAGAAATACGTAGGTCAGTGTCACTGGATCACAGAGTACACCAAGGGGAATAAGGTATAAGAAGCCTGAAAGGTAGAAATGGAGCAGGTTATAAAGGGCTTTCTGTCTCCTTCCCTGATTCATCCTACTAAGAGCTGCCAAAATAATCTTCCTAAAGCCCAGATCTGATCATGTCACTTCCCTGCTCAAGAATTTTCATTCTTGGAGTCATTCAAATGACTCCCTCATGCCTTCAGAAAAAAATATAAATGCTCCAGCTAGACATTTAACAGCCTAGCTCCAGCCAATCTTTCCAGACTTATTTCATATGACTCTCCTTCATGTGCTCTGTCTCCCATCCAAACAGCCTAATTTGCAGTTCTCTGAACCTGGCACACCATCTCCTGCCTCTGGGCATTCAAGGAGGTCATTCCTCCTATCTGGAGTGCATTCTCTCCTGTCTTCACCTTTGCCAGTCAACTGCATTGTCTCTCCTCCAGTCTCCACTTTTCAGAATCCCTCTATTCATTCAGGCTCAGCTCCAGTGCCAACTCCTAAGGAAGGTCCTTCCTGACCCCAATGGTTGGTGCTTTCTTACTCAATAAATGTTAGGTTTTCTTCTCTGTTTACATGTTGCATCACCCTGGATAATGGAAGCTCCCTGAGAGCAGGGACCATTTTTCAGTCTTTATATGCCCTGAACTAGGGATCACAGATCTAAAGTTAGAAGACAGTTCAGAAGCCATCAACTCCAACCTGTTATTTTATGCATTAGAATACTGAGAACATTAGAACATTAGACCAGCAACAAGCATTAAAACACTGAGACTCAGGGAAGGTACATGTCATAGCCATGTTTAACTGGCAGGTTTAACTGGCAGGAGAGCCAAGATTCGAACCAAGGGTCTAAAAACTCCAAATCTAGAGGTCTTCCCAATGCACCATACTATTTCTAGTCCTGTGTGTTGAACATAAGTATTCACTTAATAAATGCTTACTGAACTTAATTGGACTGCTAGCAAGAATTATACAGAATGAAAAAGCAGATAGGTGTGATAGGCACCAGTTGAGAAAATACCAAAAAATATGTATAAATATCACACAAGATAGTTAGAGGGGCACTGCTCCATGACTACAGTAGAAGTAGATCATGTCTTCAAGAGCTGCTCTGGACAACAATCATTGCTATGGCCTACCTGGTGATAAGCCTCTAAATTTAGCTAAACTCATCTTCTGGTTATACTGAGGATAACTTCGTGCATTATTGCATGACCAAAAAAATAAGCATTCTTAGGTAAAAGCCTTTTTTTAAAAATGTTCTGCTTGTAAAATGTTTCTATAGAAGAATTTGCTATTTTATATCTATGTCTGTATTCACTACTTTGCATTTCCCAGTTAAAGCATTTTCTTCAAAAGCCAACTCCTTTAAAAAATAAAACATCTGGAGAGGTATATTGTATTGCTCTATCAGATTGTAGCTAATGAAAAGACTGGTATTCTTCACAGTTAACAAGGCATGATTATTTTGAACATTTGTTCTATTTGAATTTTACCTCCAAAGATGCTGTTTGTTTTTTCTTAATCAAGTTAACAGTAGAAACTGCTGTCTGATGGCCCATCTACAATGACCAGATTTGTAACACTAGTGAGCCAGGAGACATGTGTGTTCTCCTCCATGCTCCCTGGTGCATAATCTGAAAAGCACACACAGGAACCTAATGGCATGGCAATGTCAGAAAAAAAACCCAAAGAAAGGTCAACCATAATATCTGTTTTATGTGTTTAAAATCAGAGAGACTATTAATTGTACAGAATATAGATGGATGAATGGAGGGATTTTTTTTTTTTGCCGTAAAACAAATGTGCATTTTGGTGAGAAGCCTCATTATCATCAGGTGGTAGGTTTAGAACTACAAGTATCCTCAGAGATCATCTAGTCCAATGTCCTTGTTTTGGGGGTCCAGACCCATGACTTCATCAATGGGGTAGTAATTCACTTCACTGATGCAGACCTACAACTTGTTAGTGAATTTACAATGTTACAAAATTGCCTGGCATACAGAAAGTATTATAGATTTGGAGCTGTGAAAGTTGGTCCAGTCCCTTCATTTTATACAGAAAGAAACTCAGGGTCACATGGTTTAAGTAACTGTCAGAGGTATGATCAATAGCAGAGCCAAGAAGAGAACTCATCCTTTGACTTTGTGTAATGGTAATCAATTTGTTGGATATTTAGGGCTAAGTATGGAAGGTGTGAGCTCTGTCTGGAAGGTGTGAGCTCTGTATGGAAGGTGTGAGCCTTGTCTGGAAGGTGTGAATTCCCCTGTTGACATGGAAGAATGCTAT
>JAQQSW010005785.1:0-14098 GCA_028646575.1 Pseudocheirus occidentalis | reverse complement strand
ATTTAGAGCATTTTTATATGCTTATAGATATCTTTAATTTCTATCTCTGAAAATTGCCTCTTCATATCCTTTGATGATTTATCAATTGGGGAATGACCTATATTCTTATAGATTTTACTTAATTCCCTGTATATTTTAGAAATGAGGCTCAATGATACTAATAAATAATATATCATATTTATATACCACTTGGTATGCATTTATCTCATTTAATCCTCATATTAGTTCTGTGAGGTAAATATAATAACTATTGTTATTGTCCCCCCCCTTTTTTTGCCTTGTTCTGTTCAGAGAACTCCCAAGTCCTCCAGGACTCTGAGGCTGGAAATCTATCCACCCATCATACACCATTGCCTCTCATGTTCATCTTGCAGATGAGGACCCTGAAGCTCAGAGACTTTGTGAAATTTTTCCTTGTGCAGGGAAGGTGTAGAGGGAGGTCTGAATCTGTAGAGAACTTCCCAGTGTGGAAACTTCTTCTACCAATGTAGCAATTTCCCCAACTTCAAACTAAGTTTCAGAGGTAGGATTCAAACCCATATGTCTTATAATTCCAGATCCGGCACTCTTTTTACTATACTGCATTGCCTTTTGATGTTCATCCATTCATAGAATTAAGGATGGTAGGGACCTAAGTTTTTTGGTATTTAAAACAAATGTTCCTAGGTATAAGGCACTTAATAAATGCTTATTGAATTTGAATTGAAAAGTACGTTCAAGAGGATGAATGAAGAACAAAAGTTTTGAAATCTCTTTGGGCAGGTTGACCTTATCAAACAAGATAAATCCTGGGGAAACATTGAAGACAAGTACACTTCCCTCTGAGCTAGCACCTTTAAAAGCTCTGAGACCAGATGAATGGACCACAAATAATTGTCTTTCAATGGAGAGCCTTGTAACCTGAAGAAGAACGTGAAGACAAGACTGGTCATGAATGTCCTGCCAGATGTTCTATGAGAACAACCTAAATCAATTTCAGGTTCAGATTTATTTAGTTCAACTTGCAGTGCAGGAGATCTGCTGTCTTTCCATTTGGATGCAGATTGGTTTTTCAAGCTGGTAATCTCTTTGATCTAGAAAGGCTCAGCCTAATTCCTCAGGAAAATTAAGGAACTAGAAGGTCAAGAATAAAATTTAAGAATAACTTGATTTTCATGAGTTCATTTCTGATTCTCATGAGTTCATTTCTAATTTTCAGTACTTTGAAATATGCATTCATGAATGTTATGGACTTAACATTTATATGTCTGAATTCTCACGTAACTTGCAAACTTTTCTATAAAAAGAAGCCTGATTTTATGGAGGAATGGTTGTGTTCATGGCTATTTAATTGGGGAAGTAATTTTCGTGAAAGTCTTAATTTTTAAATTACACACACTTGTACAGAATTTTATTAACTAAAATCTGGAATATCTGAGATTTACAAAGATGTCTCAATGTGGCTACATTATGTATATAATTTTTCATAAATTTTAATTACACTCAACCATTTATAACTAAAATAGTCCTACACTGATTCAAACTAATTTGGTATTTTGTGAAGAGGCATTATCTGGTTATGTTTCTAAAGAACCCGAGCAATATAGACATAGTGAAAACAACAATTATTGACTTACGAGTTGAAAGAGCATGCAGTTTAAAAAACTAAAACACAAAAAAACTAAAAATGTTGTTGCTGTTGTTCAGTCATTTCAGACTCTTTGTGACCCCATTTGGAATTTTCTTGGTAAAGATATTAGAGTGGCTTGCCATTTTCTTCTCCAGTTCATTTTAAAGTTGAAGAAATTGAGGCAAACAGGGTTAATCAACTTGCCCAGGCTCATGCTGCTGGGTGAGTATGAGGCCAGATCTGAACCCAGGAAAATGAGTCTTCTTGACTTTAAGCCTGGCACTCTCCAGTGTGCCACCTAACTGCTCAAAACTTCAATAAATTGCCCTAGTCATTTTACCCCAGCCTCCATCCCCTAGCTTACCTAGATGAATGTTTATTTGTTCCACATTTTTCATTTTTCAAAGGGCTTTTGCTTTTATTTTCTCATGGGAAATGGGGAAAGAATTACTAATGCTGTTTTACAGATAGAAAATCAACTCAGAGAAGTGACTTGCCCAAAGTCTCCATAGCTAGTTAATAACAGAGATGGGACCAGAACCCACTCCTCTTGACTGTCATAAGCCTTGTTTACTGCGTTTTTTAACTTCCTTTTATGCAAGGGTGGAAACTAAAAGCAGGAGGTGTGCAGATGGGACAGTCTTATTAGATGCTGCCAGAACAGTTGTTTTAGGCAGATTGGCTTAAACTCTGTATTCTGTACTGGCATAACAAGAAGCTTAAATGTGTTTATATTGGAACTCATTTTAGTCTTCAAGTTAACCAGGTTATGTTAGGGAATTTAAATGATGTTTGATAATGTCCATTCGCTTTATTTCCATTAGACAGTGTTGATTTGACTAAACAGGGATATATAATTACCAGACAAATTTCAGGGAAATAGCCTCTTCATGAATCACTGTTATTATTATTTGAGGCATAGCTTAGTGTAGTGCAGAGGAGTACAATCTGAACCAGATTAAAATGTGCTTGGGGAATATGTAGCAAAATTAATATGAATGCAGTAAAACATACATGTTAATATATGGTTCTCTAAGTTAATAGGCATCCTGCAGGGATCCTTATATATGGGTTAGTGGCCCCCATTTCTAATTTTAGTTTGACACTTCTGGTGTAGCAGATAAAGGGGCACCTTCAAAAATTAGGAAGATGTGGGTTCAATTCTCACTTCTGCCACATACCAGTTGAGTGACCTTGGGCAACTCTAGGCAACTATAGAGAGCCATCTCCAGTAGTCCTGATTTAAATCCCTCCCCTGGATCCAGAAGACTCCAGAGAAAAAAGTGAGGCTGGTGATTTTGCACAGCCCTCACTCACTTAAATCCAATTCACTTGCATGACATGACATCACCTCACCGATGTCATAGTCTTCTTAGAGAATGAAGGACATGCAACAACCTCTGTGAGGAGAAAGAGCGCCCGTCCCACTGGGGACCCAACTGGAACTGGCCAGTTGGACAACACAGCTTGGTTCTTTTCTCTTCTCTGTGCATATGGGATATCACATGCTTACCTGACTGTAAAACCTACCCAACGGACTGTAAACTTTGATCTCTGAAACTTTTTCCCTTAAGGATCATGCCTTAAACCCAAATCACTCTGGCTCACATTGATTAGCCAATATTAGGTCCCAGGCCAACCCCCACGTGGCCATTGCTTGGGCCCTAGTTGGCTCATAGTGAATGTAAATAGCAATTATTTCTGTTTTGGCCAGAAATCCCAAGGGTCTTCCCCTCCTAGATTTTTTTTTTTAACTAGGTAAAGAGGTCATTTTTTTTCCCCTCATTTCTTACCTAGCCTTAATCACTGAATGGATGTTGCCTCAGTCACACTGAGACCTGTTAAAGACCTTAGTTTAGGCTAAGGTCTTCCACTGCATCCAGGGCCATTTCTAGTCATCCTGATTTATATATCACCATTGGACCCAGATGGTTCTGGAGGAGAAAGTGAGGCTGGTTGTGAGGGTCTGAGAAATACTTGCAGGTTGCAGGTGGTTATGATGAGACACAGGGAGAGTCGAGGCCCTGGAAAAGTCTGGGTCACATAGAGTTTGGGGCACTTTGGACTCTCCGGGTTTCTCAAGGGCCGTGGGGAGCAGCGGTGCTTAAAGTTCTCCTGCATGTGGAAACCAGATTTTCCAGATAGTGTCTCCTTACCCTGGGGCCAGGTGAAGCCATTGGAACTGCAACTTCCCACCTCCACATTTGGCCATATCCTGCACCTTGCAGCTGGGTCCTGTTTATCACGTGTGGTATGTGAGTTTGAATGAGATATAAGACTCAGGTTTTGGGCAGCTTGATGTCCGTCTTGAAACGTTGCTCTTAGGCTTCCCCAATGGAGAGGACTCATTAAACTTTCTGTTTGCACCTCTGAGCCTTTGAGACTCTTCTGTTCTTGAGAAAGTGCTGGCACCTTCTCACTTGAGGTAAGTGTAAGTAACCAGTTGCCCCTGCTAGAGTTGTCGTCAGGGAAAGTGACCCTGATAGACCTGTCATCAAGGTGAGAGGACTCTGACAGCTGGTGACTTTGCCCAGCCCTGCCTCACTTAAATCCAATTCGCTTGAAGGTCACAATACTACCTCCCTGATGTCATAGTCGTCTTCCAGAACAAAAGGCAAACAACAACAACTCTAAGACTAAGTTTCAGAAAAGGCACTGACCTGCTTTAATAGAGGGAATCTCCTCAATCCCATATAATAATGAAAATCACAGATTCAGGACTTATTCCTATTATTAATTAAAACAGGCAGCATCTTTCAGAGGAAAGAACCGGGAGCTTTCTAGAAATGTAATAGCACCTACATCCCAAGGTTTTTGTGAGGATCATATGAGATCACTTAGGTAAAGTACATTGCAGACCTTCAAGCACTTCTATGAATGTTACCTATAAGAAAAGTGAATTCCCCTTAGACAAGTTTATCATCAGTTGTAGAAAGTGAGGAGCAGGAAAGGAAGATCAGAGAGAGGCAACTGTAGCCTCAATTACCATCAATCTGCTACCAGCAAAACCAGACAAAAGCTATCTGCAGAGATACAATTTTTTCCCCCTTCCTTTCTATATTTTTAAAATAATGCAACTCTGATTTACCCAGAGGGGCACAGACAAGCCACTCTTAGGAAACATATTCAATGCTTGGCATCCCCCCAAACATGTAACAGAGAATAACCACTTGACTGGCACAGGTGAAGCAAATCTATGCCCAACAACGGAGGGGAATCATGGGGAAATGTCCCGATGAATCCACACTTGCAAAAGGGTTCTTAAAGCTCTGCACCATTGAAGATGCTTCAGAGCTATAAACCTAGTGGTGGAATTTGTATGTTCAAGTGACCAGCTCTGGAGTCAACAGCCTCACTGTCAGCACTTACAGAATCATGGCCAGCTACTCCAACAAGCCACCCTCTAATTTTAGTCAATGCTTTTTAAGCATATGAGACCATAGGGTTAACAAGTGTGCTTCTGGCTATGAAACAGCTCCTCGTTGACAGAAGCCTTGTGCCAAATGTTCCTTTTGACCAGATTAATTCAGCTGTCTCCCCACAGGAACAAAAACATAAATCATTCTCAAGGGAACTTAATTGCAATTCATGTACTTTTCTTGCCAAATTTCACAAACCTTTAACAAAGTATTATTTAAGGAAGTTAAACATATCGAAATACTTCCTCTATACTACAGAAACAAAACCTTTGTAAACACTGACATTATGAAAAATGAAGCTGCTTTTGTTTTTTCCAGTTTTGGACAACGGACAGCAGCACTCTCTCTGGTTACTTTCCAATTATCTAGCTGAGCTATTCCAGCAAAGAAAGAGGGCTTTGATCAAGATGTTGGAAAACAAGCAGCTTCTGGGCTCTGCATAGTGTTTGTGACTTACTATGACCTGTGGAATTATTAGTATTACATTCATCGCTTTTTAAGATAACACAGAAGGCTGGCCAGTGTTTTCTCAGATAAAAGCTGAGTAAAACAACTTATTTGTATTCATGGTAAAACTGACATTACAATATCAGATAGGTCCATGGGGAATATCATCTTTGTGCCAAGGTTCTAGTCCATTCTTGGTTTTCTGGAAATGCTTTGCCAGATTAAAGAGTAATACAAAATGTTATAAGAGCAACACCAGGATTGATGAAGATCCTAATGAAAATGTTTGTGTTCGCCATGGTCACTTTCAAGGTTCTCCTGCCAGGAAGGCTAGCCATTTGGCTAGCTTTCTCCACCTGGCATCCACTCTAATGTGAGTATTTTCTTGATCCTCCTGGTGAGTAGCTGCTAAACTGCCACTATGGTGGTGCTCAGTATAGACAATAAGTCTCTTGACCTGATTCACTCCTACTGAAGCCAAGAGCAGTCAGTACATAGCCAAGATGGATGATAAGAATAATGAAACTGTCCATTTCAAAAGGGGGAAGCTAGGTGGCACAGTGGATAGAGCATGGGGCTTGAAGTCAGATAAGATTTATCTTCCTGAGTTCAAATCTGGCCTCAGACACTTATTAACAGTATAACCCTGGATAAGTCACTTCACCCTGTTTGCCTCAGTTTCTTCATCTGTAAAATGAACTGGAAAAATAAATGCATAGCAAATCACTCTAATATCTCTGCCAAGAAAACCCTAAATGGGGTCACAAAGAGTCAGACAACAAAGACTATTTCAAAAAGATTGAAGTGTTTTCTTTAAAGTAAAGGAGTATGTGCCAAATTCTCTGTCAGTAGACAGATTGAATTTTCGCAGATTTATCCAGGCTATCAGTAACCATATGAAAAAATGCTCCAAATCACTAATAATTGTAGAAATATAGATTAAAGTAACTCTGATGTTCAATCTCATATCCATCAGACTGGCAAAAATGATAGACCTTAGAAAGGATTCAGGAAAGTCAAAATACTAGTTGGTGTTCCACCATTGGTAGAAATGTAAATTGATTTAGCCCTTCTGGAAGGTACTTCGGAATTATACTTAAAAAGTTGCTCAAGTATCCATATCTTTTGATCCAGAGATATCACTACTAGACCTACATAACCTAGAGATTAAAGAGAACAAATAGACTGATAGGCACAAAAATATTTATAGTAGCTCTTTTTATAGTAACTAAGAACTGGAAAGTATTAGGATCCCCATTTATTGGGGAATATTGCTAAACATATTATGGTATATGAATGTAGTAGAATGCTGTTATTTCACAAGAAATAATAAAATGAATAGTTTCAGAGGAAATTGGGAAAATCTACATAAAGCAGTGCAGAGTAAAATGAAAAGAACTAGCTGAACAGTTTATACAATGACAGCATTATAAAGAAAAAAAAGCCCTTAGACAAATGTAAACTTTTCTTAAGGAAATCCGAGATACAATTTTCTTACTTAGTTGCCTCATGGGGCAGCAGAGATGAAGCAAGAACCCACAAAGGCAAATCTAACAAACTAGAGCAATATTTGTATTATAGTATTATTCTTTTGCAATTGAGAGGATGTTGCTGACTGAGATTTCTTATTACAGACTTCCCTTCATTAGCTAGGCTTACAGGTGCAGTGAAGAAAAAAAGATTTAGATTTAATTCTGTCTGATCTCTTGTCTGTAAGAGACACAATGAAATGCCTTACAGAAATCGAGATTGAGTTGATGAACCTGAGACACTGCAATATTATCTTTAAATGGTCTGTGTTAACTTGGATGCTCTTGAAAATAATGATGAGCTACTCAAAGCTTTTTACAAAGCCCTAGGTTAGCTCTGATTATCCCATGGAGCATCATTCAATCTAAAAAAAAATACAATAAACAGATCAAGTGTTTACACTACATCTAGCCCCAATATGATGAATCTTTGACATTGGAGGAGTCACCAGACTGCTAAAGATTGGGCAAACTGGCTCAGGTAGGAAACAGAGAACATCAAAGCTCCCATGATGATCAGCAGTGGGACTAGACCCATGAATGATCCCTGCACTTCCAAACAGGGTGATGTAGGGTGACTTAGTCTCAAAAAATCAACAAACAAATAAAATTAAGTATTTGGCTTTATATATTTTCCTCTAAGGTCTATTTTTAGTTACCCTAAATATTGATATGATGTCTCATTATTATAATTGTCCTTAACATAAGTTTTTATCATTTCTATGAATTGATCTTTGATCTATTTGCTATTTAGAATTTGTTTTGGTCTTTTGGAGGGGGGAAGGCCCAAGTGACTTATCCAAGGTCACACAGCTAGTAAGTGTTAAGTGTCTGAGGCTGATTTAACTTAGGTCTTCCTGACTCCAGGGCTGGTGCTCTATTCACTGTGCCACCTAGCTGCCCCATAGAATTCTTTATAATCAACCAGGCCACTAGTTTTATTAAATGTTTACTCTTTTCCACACATTGTGCTAAGCATTGAGGATACAAAGGAAAAATGTAATCAATCCCAGCCTTCAACGAGATTACATTTAAATGGAGACATAAATAGGGACACACAAGATATACGCTGAGTAGATGAAAAGGAACCTTAGAGGAGAAGACAATAACAGGGAAAGGTGGGTGCAAGCCTTCTGCAGTAGGTAACATTTGAGCTGAGTCTTTAAAGACTAGGATTCTAAGAGGCAAGGTAAGGAGGGAGAACATTCTGGCCATGCGAGATAGCCTGTGTAAAGGCAGAGAATATCATCTATGAGAAGCAGCAAGTAGGCTAGTATGTCTGGATTGAACAGCACATGTAGGGAATGAAGTATAAAAAGACTGAAAAGACAAAGAGGAGCTAAGTTGTGAGTGTTTAAAATGCCAAACAGACTTAAATTTGCATATTTTGTTCCTATTTCCTTTACTGATTACACTTGTTTGTTTTGTGATCTCTAAGGAATATGTTCGAGATCTTTACCTTTCTGCATTTGTTTGAATTCATTGTAGCCCTGCTATCTGGTCAATTTTTGCCATGGAAGCCTAAGAAAAAGCAATATTTCTAAGATCACTACCAGAAGTATCTATTATATTTTTCTAACATTTTATTTATCTGTAATTTCTTCCTGAGAGAAATTAATATTATACTATTACATTAATATCAAATTATTAATTTGTGTTCCACCCTTTTTCCTTCTATTTTCTTTTAAGGCCAGCTCCTATTTAGGTCAGTCAGTCTCTGCAGGGCATAGCTGACTGATAACATTGCTCCTAGTTCTCAAAGCACACTCTGACCCCTCAATTAGGAGAGCTAATTTCTGTTTAGAATATAAACAGAATCCAATTTGGGAGAGCCCTTACCCTGTACACATATTGCTGAAGCTTAGCTTGATCTCTTCCATTAGAGTTTAGGGTGACCCAGCTCATGAAGAAGAAAATTAGTCAGAGTAGTCCAAACGGAGATGGTTTCCCCTGCCCAGATAGCTGGAGGTGGCTGAGTCTCATGATCAAGTCATGTTCTCATCAGTAATTGCTGAAGACTTTTAGCCTACCTTCTCATTAAATGTCTACCAATCAAGATGGATTTTCACTTGTCAGGGAGTCCTCTTTCAGAAGGAATTTAAGATCTCCTTTGGTATCTTTGGTTACAAAGAAAAATCACTGACCATCAATTTATTGATTGCTGGCTAGCCTAATTAACAAATTGATTATCCAAAAATTCTACTCTTGGGGGGTCTTAATCATCTCACTTTTAATTTATTTTTCTCCTGAATTTGTTAAATTCTAAGAGAGGCATATTAAGGTCACCTAAATTAGTATCTTGATCTCTAGGTCTTTTTTCATTCCAGTTGCCTTTTCCTTTAGGAACTTGATTTTATGATATTTGGTGGCAATACTCCAATTCCAATGGATCTATCATCAATGTGGATAATCCCTACAAGTATGTAGATTATAAACCATGTGCATTCTCACAGTTTATGTGATTCTCATTCATGTCCTTCTAAATATCCTCCACAAAGGAGATGATAATGTACAGATAACAATGAGTATCTGAGCAGTGAGGCATGGTGTACTAGACTTGGAGTCAGAAAGAATGGCAGTAGTTATATGAGATGGGCAGGTCATTTAACTTCTCTAAGCTTAATACAATTGTCTAAGACAGTGGTTCTCAACCTTTCTAATGCTATGATCCTTTAATATAGTTCCTCATGTTGTGGTGACGCATAATCATAAAATTATTTTCGTTGCTACTTCATACCTGTAATTTTGCTACTGTTATGAATCTATCTGATATGCAGGATGTATTTTCATTGTTACAAACTGAACATAATCCACAGGTTGAGAATCGCTGGTCTAAGACTTATCTAGACAGTCAGTCAATAAACATTTATTAAGCACTTACTGCTGTAAGGCAAGGGACTAAGCACTGGGGATAAAAAGAAATGTAGATGTCTCTACCCTCAAGAAGCTCACCATCTAATGAGGAGAAAATATGCAAATAACTATGTACAAACAAACTACATACCAGATTAATAAGACAAATAAGTGCAAAGGCACTACATTTAAGAGGGATCAGAAAAAGCTTCTTCTGGAGGTGAAGGAATTGGGATAACTGTGTGAATCAAACTGACTCTATCTTGTGACTCAATTCTAGATCTAGCTCAGTTCCCCTTCTATTCAATTATGGGCTTAGTTCAATTTCTGTCTTACGAGAAAGCTTTATTGAATTATGAGAATTGTAAAAAAAAATTATTGCATTGTTTGAATCTAGCAGAAGCAGATATTTTTCAGCAACTCCCTTGTTTTCTCTATAATCCAGTGAATATTGTCAATTTGGACTCTACTTCCTCTGCCTCTTTGAAAATCAGCCTGCTCTTTTGGTGATTTTTGGTTCACATATTGCTGAAGCTTAGCTTGCAGAATCTTAAGCATAACCTTTCTGGCATGTGAAATGAGTGCAATTATTTGGTAATTTGGACATTCCTTGGCATTGCCCTACTTTAGGACTGGGGTATAAACTGATCTGTTCCAATCCAGTGGCCAGTTTTCCTCTTGAGTTTTCCTATTCCTATTTCCCGTATTCCAGCTCCTATTAAGTTTTCCAAATTTGCTGGTATAATAAGTGCAGCACTTTAACAGCATCATCTTTTAGGGTTTTAAATAGCTCAGCTGGAATTCCATCAATTCCACTAGTAATGCTTCCTAAAGTCCACTTGACTTTATTTTCCAGGATGTCTGACTCTAGATCAGTAATCACACCATTATGGCTCTCTGTGTTGTTTAGATCTCTCTTGTACAGTTCTGTATATGCTTACCACCTCTTCTTAATCTCTTCTGCTTCTGTTAAATCCCTACCATTTTTATTACCATGCCCATTTTTGCATGAAATACTCCCTTGCTATCTCTAATTTTCTTGAAGAAGTGTCTTATCTTTGCCATTTTATTGTTTTCTTCTATTTTTTTCCATTGATCATTTAAGAAAACCTTATCTCTTCTTGCTAATCTTTGGAATTCTGCATTCGGTTGGGTATATCTTTCCCTTTCTCCTGTACCCTCAGCTTTCCTTCTTTCTTCAGCTATTCATAAAGCTTCATGAGAAAGTCTTGCTCTTTTTTTGCTTTGGACTGTTGGTTTGTTTGCTTTTTTGTTGCTGTTGCTGCCTCCTATACCATATTGCCGACCTCTGTCCATAGGCTCTCTATCTTCTATATCTAATATAGAATATGTCTATATTCTATATATATTCTATGTCTATACCATATTGCCGACCTCTGTCCATAGGCTCTCTATCTTCTATATCTAATCCTTTAAATCTATTCCTCACCAACATTATGTTTAAGGATGTTATTTAGGTCATACCTATATGATCTGATAGTTTTCCCTACTTTCTTCAATTTAAATCTGAATTTTGCAATGAGAAGCTCATGATGTGAGCCACACTCAGCTCCAAGTCTTGTTTTAATTGATTATAATAAAGCTTCTCCACCTTTGACTGCGAAGGATGTAAAAATTTGATTTTGATATTGACCATCTGGTGATGTCCATGTGTAGAATCACCTTCTGGGTTGTTGAAAAAGAATATTTGCTATGACCAGTGAATTCTCTTGACAAAATTCTATTAGTCTCTGCTCTGCTTTATTTTGTATTCCAAGGCCAAACTTGCCCATTCTTCCAATTATATTTTGATTTCCTACTTTAACATTCTATTCATCCCTATGATTAATGTAATATCTTTTTAAGGTATCTTTTTAATATCTTTTAATATTCCTAGAAGATAATTGTAGGTCTTCATAGAACTGAACAGCTTTGGCCTCTTCAGCATCAGTGCTTGGAGCATAGACTTGTATAACTGTGATGTTGAATGGTTTGCCTTTGGATTCAGGCAGATATCCTTCTGTCATTTTTGAGATTATACCCTAATACTACTTTTCTTACTCTTTTATTGACTATGAGAGCTGGCTCTTTATTCTAAGAATTTTTTTCCCACAATAATAAATGTAGTGATCATCTAAATTAAATTCTCTCACTCCTATCTGTTTAAGTTCACTGACACCCAAGATGACAATGTTTATTTTTTCTATCTCCTGTGTGATCATATCCAGCTTACCTTACTTGGTTCATAGATCTTATATTGATCTTTCCAGAATCCAACACCCATTCCAGATGCATCTGCTTCTGAGTTTCGTTTCAACTTTGGTCCAGCCACTTCATTCTTTCTGGAGCTACTTGTAATTGTCCTTTGCTCTTTCCTATTAACGTGTTGGACACCTTCTGAGCTGAAGGGCTTCTAGTGTCATCTCTTTTATCATTTTAATACAGTTCATTGGGTTTTCTTGGCAAAGAAACTTGAGCAGTTCATAATTTCCTTCTCCAGTGGATTACCTCTTGTCAGAACTCCCCACCATGACCTGACCATCTGGGATAACTCTGCATGGTATAGCTCATAGTTTCATTGAGCTATGCAAGCCCTTCCACCATGACAAGGCTCTGATCCAAGGAGGGATGACCTACTCTAGAAGTTTTAAAGGAGTGGAGAAGGGGTCAGCTGACTCTGGAGTCAGAAGGACCTGAGTTCAAATATAGTCTCATATACTTACTGGTTTTGTGTCCCTGGAAAAGTCACTTAAACTCACTTGCCTTCCCTATCCCCTTTAAAAATGGAGGGGAAAAGACAGATAAGGGGAATAATCTAGCTTGGGGACCTGGAAAAAGTTAAGAGGAAATAGAAGAGAAGACCATTGGATTCAAGGGTTCAACTTCTACATTAATTTTTAATTTTTTTTTTTGCTTTTTAGAGGGGGGAAGGCAAGGCAATGTTAAGTGACTTGCCCAAGGTCACACAGCTAGTAAGTATTATTGTCTGAGACCAGATTTGAACTCAGGTCCTCCTGACTCCAAGGCTGGTGCTCTATTCACTATGCCACCTAGCCACCCTGAGCTTCTACATTTATTGAACACTATTTGTGTGACCATGACAAGTCAATTAACCCCTCAGGATACCTGGCAACTAAGTGGATAAGTTGCAGAGGAATTATAGATCTACATGGATGAATTAATTTTTTCACTGGGAACACCCCCACACCAATGAAATCACAGGTCTGGAGCTTTCCAAAAATAATGTTATATTGTAAGGAGTATAAAATTGAGTAATACCAGAATGAATTAGTAGTATGAATCGGCAGTAAATCAAGTTTTTCCTAGGGGTTAGACAAAAAAAGGGAGGAAAAAAAGGAAAAGAAGGGAAAACAGTGGGCTTATAGTTATGAATTATGGACTCATAGAGGAATAGTAGGTAATATGATTTTACAAGAGAATAAAACAATAAGAAACAAAAAGAGCTAAAGCATTAACATAAGCTTAGAGTACAGATTTCTAAGTATTACAAAGAACCTCCTTTAATTCACCATTCCCCAAAGCTCTTTTATACCTTTTGGGACTCCTACCATTCACGTGACATGTGGCTGCAATTGCTTGGGTAGAAGCTATTTGTGTGAAATGAGTTAAAGGATGTTGCTCCTTTGTGTCAAGATTTCCCTTCAATTCTGGCTTCTGAATATTGCAAATTCATTGGAGCCAGGATGGAACCGGCTGAGCATACTGTATACAAATTGGCTCCAGAGAGGGAGTAAAAACATTTAATTTCCATTGAATGCATAAATCCACTTTAATGCAACATTTGACATGAAAGTGATTCTAATGCCAAAAGATTAAAATCTTCAAATTTGTGCCAATTATCTGCCATGTGTAGAATTTGTTTCCCCACATGTACCAGGAATTGTTTTTGGCATGTCTTCAGAAAGCACCAGCATGCTTGAAATGTACTTCTTTTTAGAAGAGAAAGTCTGAAGTCCTATCATCTGTGTAATTAAAATGTACTACTGGTCCTGGGGATAAAGCACTGGTCTGGGAATTGGAGTATGCATGCCAGATTTTTAGCTGATGAAATAATTCTATAGGGTTGCATAATATTTTCTTTTTTTAAATTTATTTTTAATTTGTTTTCTTGTTTACATTATTCATTTTCATTACATTTTTGAATTACAAATTTTTTCCCCGTCTTGCCCCTGCCCCAACCCTAAAACAGCAATCCCACCATAAAGCCCCTCCCCTGCTCT
>JAQQSW010005784.1:0-14098 GCA_028646575.1 Pseudocheirus occidentalis | reverse complement strand
TCTCTCTCACACACACACACACACACACACACACACACACACACACACACAATGTCCCAAGCACATGATGGTTGTGAAAATCCTTTTCTTTCTGATTCCATGAACTATGACACTTAATGATTCTACCTGTAACAACTCCCAAAAGTGGCCGTATTCATTGATGAGCTTTTAGGCCCCTCACATAATTTCAAGCCAAACCCCTTTTTTTTGCAGAATCCCCAGGTGCTACTGTCGTTTTGTGAGCATTTCGCTTGCAGACTGTGTTTTTCAACAACTATATTTGTCACAATCAGGGTTTTATTTTCTCTTCCCTCTGGGGACTATGCATGATCAGACTAGTAATATGAAGACCCACAAGGAATTATGGAAGCCTCCAAATTAATCATTGTTTTTATACCACTCTGAATTGGTATTGTGTCCTTTGAGAAGCTCAAATTCCTTTTCAAGATTTAGCTCACAAATCCCCAGTGTTGGGGCAGGTGGGAGTGTGGAGGGTGCTGAGGAAATGAATGTCCCTGTGTTACAGAGGATAAACCAGGTCCCAGACAAGTGAAGTTCCATGTCTAGGGTCGTAAAGCTAGTTAGCTGTAGAGCTGGGGGACTCATATTCACTTTTCCCATTTTCTAGTCTAATAATCTTTTCACAGATTTGGTTGACAAGCCATCAGCACATGAATAGTAACACTGTAGCAAGAGAGGCTATGTGCCATAGTGTGGCAGACAGGACTGCACTCTGGCAAATAAGTCTGAAATTCATTTGGGGGCTTTTCCTTGACCAGCAGTTTCATTTTTAAATAAAATTGTGCTATTGCCTTGCCAGGAAATATATCCTAGATCATCTGTGGCATATTAATTTTGATCAGTCAGGCGTCATCATTATAATGGGAAACTGGCTTCCCTTTCTTCATGTCTCTGTTGGTCTCATTTAGTCTTCTTATGGCATTTTGTGGGTTTTGTTCAACATTAAAAAAAAAATCATAGCCAAAATATGTATCTGATCATTAGAGTACTCACCATCCTGAGATGTTTGAATATGAAATGAATATCATTCTCAAAGACACATCTTTGGACAAAGCTATAAGAAAGAGTCTACCATATGTTTAAAATAGTCAGTACACATTTTATCTGGCTAATAGAGAAAGCATTTTTTTTTTTAGTTTATTTTCTGAAACTGTAACTTTCTATCCCGAACTTAGCAAAGGTAGTAAATGAGCATTATCACATAGTATTTGAATCAATTCCTTTGAACATTTCACTGAAGGCAGTTTTTATGATGCAAGTGTCATGTGATAACACCAGAGAGAGCTCCTGGTAGTTTTTCCCCAAACTGCCTTAAACACAGATAATGGCAGGGGTGGTCCTGCTGTATCATAAAATTCTAGTGACCCTAGAAAACTTCAGAAGGAAATCAATTCAGAACTTAACCTGTCATAATGGAGAGTATTGATTACAAGAAAAAATAATGGTTAACTTTGGTTGTCTTGTGACTGACAATTTGATGTGATATCAACTCATTAAGATACAGGCATGAGTCGTATGGGGGGGGGTGTCTATATGCTTAAATTATTTTAACAGTAAAAGAAGAGTCATAATTGGCATCTGCCTGTCTCCTAAGGAACTGAAGGGCCGAGTCACCATTTTGTAAAGTGCTCTGATGTCCGTTGGCTGCAAGCCAGTAACTTCGGGAGACTTTTGTAGTTGAGTTTGAAGTACGGTGGAACCTTATTAATTCTAGCAAATTCTTTACTGTAAACTGATAGTGTAGGCAAGAATATAGAGAGAATAGTTGAGCTATTTGGGAGTTGTTCTTAAGTACCATAAAGTACTTTAGCAGCACCATTTAAATATGTTGTGTGTTCATTCTAAATCATTTTGCTCCATTAAAGTAGGTCTCCTGTAACCTTCTAAGCTTTACTTCATTGGAGTCTTAAGTGTATCTGAAATTTGTCAAAAATGTGTCCTTGCCCATGCCCGCCTCAGATTAGCAAATTAGCGAGCACCACATCCTAACATCTCTTGTTTCTATTAAAACACTCTTTTTGTGATGAAGGGAGCTAAAAAGGTTGAAAGATTAACTCTTCTGCCACAACTCTGAAACAATCCTTTGCCTTTAAACTGTTGTCAGCTGAGCTAAGGGACCAGGAGGATGTTCCTTTTTCTCCTTCCCTGCACAGTAGGGGCTGCTTAGGCAGCCACTCCACTTTTGTAAGAGAAACATTCTTTCAGTCAGCAAACCTTTATTAAGCAGTTTCTGCATGCAAAGCACCATGGATACAAATAAAGACAAAAGAGAGTCTCTGCTCTCAGGCAGCTTGAAGTGCAAGGGGTGGGGGGGGAACAACAGCGTGCAAACAGCTGCATACAAACAAGCTGTAGATAGGATGGATCTGTAGAGAATCAACAGAGGGAAGGCCCAGGAATGCAGAAGATGGTCAGTAAGCACCTCATTTGTGCCGGGCAGTCTGCTAGGTCATGGCTATACAGAAAGAGGCAAAAGACAGCCCCTGCCCTCAAGGAGCTCACAAGCAAAAAAACAGGCCATATCCAGGATGACTGGAAATAAGAGGGAAGACTTAGAACCGAGGCACCAGATAGGGCCTGTGGACTGCATATGGTCCACAGCGCTCCCAAGAGAGGCCAAACCAGATTAAAATGTAATTGGGAAATACTTAACAAATTAAAACATAGATAATATTACATGTTTTCAAACTGTGTCAGTATGCAACCCAGACCCTTATGTCCAGGTAAGTGACCCCTGTTTCTATCTGAGTTTGACACCTCTGCCCTGGAGTTAAGAGGAGTTGAGGAAGACTTTCTGTATAAGAGGGGGGATCATATTTAGGACTTAAAGGAAACCAGGGAGGTGAATAGAACCAAGATGAGGAAGGAGAGCATTCCAGGCCTGAGGGAGGGGCCAAGAGAATGTCGGGAGGGTCTTGTTCCTGGAACACCCAGGAGGCCTGCATAGCCATGGAAGAGGGAGTGTCAGGGAGGACAGGTTAAGAAGACTGGAGAGGTAGGAGGGGCTAGGTTCTGAAGGGCTCTGACAGCCAAAGAGGATGGCACATTTCTTACTGCGGGCAGCAGGGAGCCACGGGAGTTTAATAAGTAGGGAGGTGGCATGATAATGCTGAGTGTGAAGAACAGTGCAGTGTAACCATTCCCAGAGCTCTCCAGGAGCCTCCTGTTAGTCTCTCGCCCCTCCCTCACCCCTACGCCCTTGGTGTGTTTTTAAGAAACAGGTTGTGGAAGGCTCTTGTCAGATCCTGAGAACATGAAAGAAAATAACATTCAGAAGGGGAGTGACAGGGCCCTGTCGCCACCCCTTGTTGAACTATAAAAGATGTTTGGAGGGGACCAGCAGCTGGAGAAAGATTGTCCTTAGATCCTGGGTGCCGATGGGTTTTGTAGTTTAGAAAGGAAGTTGCTGAAAGTTTCCTTATCTTGACACTCTGGGGGCAAGAGGTCTTTCTTCAAAGAGAGTGAACAGTAACATCTCTGGCTCTTTGCTGATCCAGAGAAGGGAAGACGAGAGGCAGAGAGACAAATGGAAAACAGGAATCTAGATGCCAGAGTGGGCCCTTTTATCCCCAGCATTTTATAGACCAGGAATTAGAGGCATCAAAAGTGTAAAATGGGAATTCTACATCCTCTGCCAAGGAGGAGCCAGGGCAGAGTAGGAATAAATAACAGTTGAAAATAGAAGACTAAGACATTGCCACAAATGGAAGTTAGGAAATTCTCTTTGCATGTTGCTCTCCTCCATGGTTTTTTATCATAAAAAAACAGGTAGCTCAAAAAAGTAGCTCACTCATACTCATGTGCTGATGTTCTTTTGGTAAGCTCTAGGCCCTTGTGGTGAAATACTATTGGAAAAGGTGTTCAGGGGTCACGAACTTGCTGTGAACCCTCTTGTGTCAAGCAGGTGATCCCAAACTATTGTTAGCGTCTGCTGTAAATGATATGCCTCTGGGTTCGAGCAGAGTTCAGCCAAGATCCCCACATGACATGGAGATCTGCCCTTGAGCCAGGTTTGGGTAAGTTATGTGGCAAATGTCTTTAAAATGCTGGCATCTGTTACATGGGAGAGGGTAGGGCCACTGAGAATGATGGAGTGCTCACGGAAATTAAGATGGGGGAGAGACCCCCTAACAGCTGACAGTGTCAGGCCACTGTAGCACATCCAGCCCTCTTGATAAACAGCTCTTAAAGGCATTACGTGGCTTGGAAAGCATTCTTTAAAAATAGTTATATTTTCCAGACGCACGACAGTCCACCATTCCCTATTTTCCAGGGGTTTTGAATTGTTGAACCAGATTTCAGTTCATTTGGGCTGCTGGAACTACTGAGGGTTTATCTGTCTGCCTTGCCTGCTGTCAGAACATTCTTTCATGAATGTTATCTTAGAGGTCAGGAACCCTATTTCTGCAAAAATAAAGCAGTTCCCAGGGCTTCTGGCCACAATCTGGGAGGGAAAATCATTTATTGCATTCATTTTTAGTTTGGTGAATAGTTTATATGACAGGATTTCATGTACTGCTCCTGTGTTATTTCCTGATTTTTCTCATAGTAAAAATAACAGCTACCTTTAGATTATCAAACTCTAATCTTTGAAAATGAGCTTCTTGACAAGATATATAAATGTTTCTTGTTTTTTTTAATTTCAGAACCAACATTCCCACCTACTCATTAGCCCTAGAAAGAGTCCCTTGTATGTTTTTGCCTCTATATTCTACTATTTTAGGCCTTCTATGTTCTCTACAATTTAGTACAAGCTCCTTATGACTAGATTGGCTTCCTTATCAGTAAAATGGGGTATTTGGTGTTTTTGTGCAAATCTGCTTCCTGGGGCTGTTGACATGATGACTTCATTCTTCACCTGAAGTTTAATGAGACCATGATCCTAGTCCCCTGAGAGCTTAATTTTCTGTTTACTTAATTTACTGAAAGGACTAAGACCTTGGGTAAGGTTGAAGCCAAGTGAATGTGAAAGTTCTCATGTCTTCAAATTTGAAGAGCTGTGTAGGTATTTTTATGCCAACACCCCACACCAGCCAGCACTAGGATACCAATACCCAAATCTGTTCCCTAAAGGGACCTAGTCTTAGGCATAACATGCCTTTGCTCCATCTAAAGGTGAGTTGTCATTACTACAGACTTCAGTTAACCCAACCCCCTTTATTATTTTGTAGGAGAGGAAATCCAGAGAGATCTATTGTCTTGCCAAAAGTCACACAACCATGTGGCAGAGCCAGAATTGGAGTCCAGGTCTCCTCACTCCTATTCCAGAACTTTTCCCACTGTACAGAAGACTAGTTCCATCTTAAGCCACACAGTATTTGATCAGTTGAGCCATTTTCTCCATAGATTTTCCTGGGAATGTGGTGGCATATTACAGTGGCAACTATGTGCTCAGACTTGTGACTTTAAACAGGACTTGCCTTGAGTAAGCCATTGGGATCAGCTGAAGCAAGGTCTTATATATGCATGATCAAAGCAGAGGTGCTCAAATTCTTGAAATTCTGTGTTTCAGCTGTATAGTGGCCAAGAAATCTATTAAAAACCTTTGGCAGTGGATATTTTGCCCAGGGAAGTGGATATGCACAGTGTGAAAACTAAATTCCAAAACATGTTTCCTTTTAGTTCCCATTTCCCATATCAAATTAGTGCTAGTTAGCACTGCCCACAGCTCTGTTATGAATGGAGGTGCCAAATAGCTCATGGAGCTCTGGAGAAATAGATCCATAAACAGAGAATCCAGCAGGGAGAGGAACGTAGCAATGATTCAAATAATCACATTTCTGAGATGCTTTCGCATGTTATTCTAAAGCTATTAGTATCCCTAGCCTTATTGAGTGATCTCCAGTGCACTGTTATTCATTTTCTGGTGGTTATGGTGACTGACGTTTTTATGTCACTGGGATATGGACATTAAAAAATGTTTAGGGGAGAGAACAAAAGTAATAGCTAGTGGAGAATGGGGGGGAGGGGTTGTCACTGTTTTCAGCTTTTCAAAACCTATTTAGGTCAATTATATAACTTCATTTTCCATCCTATGTTCAGCTTTCAAAGCCTTAATACAATATTCTATCACCTCTAGGATCTTTATGCATAAAATTATTTTCAACTATTCATCTGTAAAACATTTGATACTTAAGGCTTATTAATATGTTTAAAGACTTAATCTAACTCTGAGCTTGCATATTAGACACTAGGGGCTACTTGGTTCAAATGCTCATTTCCCTTGAAGTTTCTTGAGTCCCCACCCTAAGAGCTCAGTGATATATATCTTTTCTTCTCTTTTTCTCCTTGAACCTCTTACTACACCTTATTTCCTTGAGAGAACATTCTTGGTTACATGAAATCATAGTTTCACCAGTGTCATTTAATATTTATGCACATTCTTATTCCTACCATTGTGCACAGATGAGAAGACAGAGAGAAGGAGACCTTTCCATTCCCCTTATTCCATCTCTTCCTTCTGCTCCTCCCTCTTGCACTTCTTCAAAAAAAAAGGTAAGTTGGAAGACTTGGAAAGAAAAATATATTAGCTCATCTATAAACATCAGAACAATAAACAGAAGAGGCCTGTAAAGAACTGGGAATAATGTATTCACAATTTCCATTCAGAAATCCTTGGATTACTTTGGATATTCATGGCTTTCCAAATGTATACATCCCTAGAATGAATCGAAGCATGATCTGAAACAGACAGTTGGGTTGAAATTTATGAGAAAGGTTTACTAGACTCAGATAACTTTTACTCTCTACCAAGGAGTGAAAATGCTGAAGAGTGGAGGGAGGTGGGTGCCAGTGGCGTGTTGTGTTTTTCTTGTTGTTGTTGTTCGGAGTTTTTTTGCTTTTTTTTGGAGGGGAAAGGCAGGGCAATTGTGGTTAAGTGACTTGCCCAAGGTCACACGGCTAGTTTTTGTGTTAAGTGTCTGAGGTCGGATTTGAACTCAGGTGCTTCTGATTCCAGGGCTGGTGCTTTATTCACTGTGCCACCTAGCTGCCCCTGTGTTGTTGTTGTTCTTTAACATTTGACCCTTAGCATAGTGGATTTGTGGGGTGTTTTTAATTAATTTACTTTTAGAAACATGACTAAGAAGATTAAATTAACAGAAGCAGGATCATAGGACTATAGATGTTCTTTTTAAAATTAATTTTGTTGCTATTTTTTACTTTTAAATCACCTGCATTTCCCATTGTATCCTTCCTCCTCTGCCCTTCCAGATAATCTTCCCCTATAATGAAGAATAAAAAAAGAAGAAAAAGAAAAGTTCAGCAAAAAGTTAAGCAACAGTTATCAGAAAAGTCTGCTGTTGTATGAAGTGTTCCACACCCAAAGCCCCCCACATCACCCAAAAAGTCGGGGTCTTTGAGGTCTCTTCTTTGGGGTCATTTTTAATCATTATAATTTATGGTGGTGGTTTTTTACATTTAGTCATTATATATATTATTTTCCTGATTCTGCTTCTATTACTTTGAAACAGTTTATGTAAATCTTCTCAAAGCTGGAAGCAACCATAGTGATCATTTATTCTGCCCCCCCCCTCATTTTACACATTAGAAAACAGTATGAAATAAATCAACAATGCATTTTATAAATGTTGGGCTGAATTTCTTTCTCTAGTCTTCTGAACCACCATCTCCGTTTTGCCCTTTCTCCCTATCTACTTCCCTCTTTGCATGGATTTTGGTGAAATGGTTTTTCTCTACTCCCAGAATTCATCATTCTTAGAATCTGACCCCTTTAACAGATTGTTAATGACCCAAGGAATTTGGGAACAACGAAGCTGGTATGAAGTCCCTTGCTGGCAAATGTCTTGATGGCTTTTAAAAAAATATCCTCAGTCTCCCCATCCCACTTACACTGGCAATGAGGGGACTTGCTGATGGGCTCAGTCCCACTAGTCAGGATGAGCTTCAGCCTGCTTTTTTCTACGTTGGCCAGCTCTGTCCTCCTTAGGCAATGACCTGGGTCATTCTTGCTCCCAGGTTCACCCTACTCATAATGATATGAATACCCAGTCCTTTTGATGAGTCCTTCCATCCCAGTCCAGCTCAGAACTCCTGGGCTCCAGAGATCCACCATCATCAGCCTCCCTTGTACCACTACACTCAGCTCTGCTGGTTTTACACATGGATCCATTGAAGCCAGGCATGTGTCTGAATTTACCTAAGATGAGAGCCCAGCTTGGGGGTGGGGTGGGAGGGAGGACAAAACATGGTCCCTGCCCTCCAGGAATTTAAGATACAATAGGAGAGATAAGAGGGGTACCCTACCAGTCATCCCAGAGAGAAGGTGCTGTGTGTTGTAGAAGAGGAGATGTAATAGAGATTACTCAGGGTCATACAGAAAAAGAGGGTTGGGGAAGGCTCTGATGGAAGAGATGCTTTGGAAGGATAGGTAAAGTTTTAAAAAGCATATTAGACACCTGTGTGAGCCAAGGTCCAGGTGCAAATAAAAGTGTGTGTCATGTTGGGGAAGGAAGCATCAGGTGGTCCAGGGTGCCAAGAGCAGGAGATCAAGGTGTGGAGAGGATATAGATTCTAGAGCACAGATGGCCAGGCCAGGGGTTCTGTTTTTCACCTTTGGGGCAGTGGGAAGTTAATTATGGTTTTTCATCAAGGAAATGGCCTGGTCAAAGTGGTTCTTCTTGAGGAAGAGGAAACAAAGCAGTGTGTGCAGGCTGGCCCAGGGGCAGTGAGGAGATGAGGGGGGCCAAACTAGGGCATTGGAAAGGAGAGAATGGATGAGAGAAGGGGCATTCCCAGACTCCCTACCCTTTTCTAACCATTAGGTTCTACTCAGCCAGAGTGAGGCACCAGACATACATGCATAGTGATAACATCCTTCTTAAGTGCCCTGGTAAACCTCAGGATGCAATGTTCCCTGAAGCCTGTCTTTCCTTTACTAAGTATCAAACACTGCTTGTTATTATTTTCATCTCGGATGTCTCCTGGGCATTTAGAGAAGATCGTGGCACAAGAGGGTATATATCCCGGCCCAGGACTTGAACAGTGAGGTCAGGATCAGCAGCACCCAGGGATGCAGTTATCATTGGAGCAAAGTGGGGTTTGGGCAGGACTCAGCTGCTGTTTCCCAAACTGTCTCTGCAAGGGAAGATAATGCTTTATCACTAACTGAGTGAGTTCTAGCCTTAAGGACAAGCTCTGGACAGACCTCTAGAGAGGAGCCCGGGGCCTGCTGGGATAGGGTTTTACACTCAGGCTGTCCTTTTGCCCTTCCACTGAACTCTTTTCATTTCAGTCATGAGCAAACAGTCAGTGCCTGAACTAACAACCCTGCAATCCTCCGAAGCAGGGCTCGCTTACAGTACCAAACAAAGGGAGGCCCGCGTGGGCCGGCCCAGGCCAAGGAATGCGGCTTCAGGGTTCTGCTCCATAAATTTAACCAGCACAACGAAAAGGAGATAATATGAGCCTTCGTGATGATCTGAAAGGGGGAGGTTTTGTGTCCCATTGATTGCGGTCTGGCACATTGCCAGGCCCCAAGCCTGACCGACAGTTGAACCATATCGTTAAGGCGTGTAATACAGCTCAAGTCTTGTACTGCCGCCAATGAGTACATATCCAGAGGGCAAAAGTTTATAAAGAGTTGAGGCTGTCCTGTTTAACCCTCTCACGCTGCATGTAATAGCCCCAGCTGCCATTCAGACCTAGAAGCAAAGGTTAAAGAGGAGGGCCCTGAGGTTTGCCCTTCAAATAGAGTATGGGGAGGTGGGGGGGGGGGGGGTCCTGCAACATTTTGCCTTGCCAAGGTAAAGCAGGCTATGTGTCTGGCCCAGCCCTTGGGCCGCCCTGAAGCTGGTTCAGAGGCTCTCTGTGGTGTAATGTTGCTGAAGGAAATGGGACTGACACAACAGGAAACCTAGCCCGATTCTGCGGGGGCCAGGCTGTGCTGCTGCTGGCCAAGGTGGTAGGAGGGCTGGTCCAGAGCACTGGGCTCCTTGCACAGCTCAGCCTTGTGAGAAGGCTTCTCCCTTTCCCCAGCCTCCCCATCACTTTCTGACTTCCTCTGGTGCCCTAATTGCTCCAACAGAGCAGGTGGAAGGCCAGCTCCACAAAACTGGGGCTATCACTAGGCTGTGGCTCCATCCCCTTTGCTAGGACTGTGCAGGACAAGGAGCACACTAGGAAGCCAGGTCTTTAGAAAGGGCTCTCTCTGTCTTTGGCTTGGTCCCCATCCTAAGCCAAGGAAAAAAAAAAGAGACAATGATTTGACAGCCACGGGCTTCCCTTTGAGCCCACCATTCATTTGTGTATTTATGTCATCTAATCTTCTTTTTATGAACTGGCATCATTTTTATTAACCTGTTACCATGGATTACAATTTATAAGAGGTCACTCAACCAGAGTATTTTTGAAAGAAGCAAGTAAATTAGCACCCACAACGTAGATAGACAGGACTCTGATTTGAAGTATCCAGGAAATCCCCCAGAAGACTTAGGTGGATAAAATAGACATTTCCATATCTCAGCCCCAAATGGTTATGATGGGGTAGGACCAGAAGCAGAATTGCTTGTGCCCAGTCTCCTGTGCCCTTCCTGCAGTTACACATATCATTTATCTTTCTACAGAGGATCTGTGAAGGAATTGTCACAGAAGTTCAGGGTTTCAGAATGGAAAGAGACCTTGCAGCACTCTGGTCCAACTCAGCTTTAGACACATTTTTGGATACAAATTGTAGATGCCAAGAGTAGCGTGAAGACTTTTGGCATGCCTTTAGTACGTCACAAATCCCAACTACTTGTCAGGTGGCGTTTCCTGAGATTCCAGACTCATTTCTTTTTTCATTGCTTTGTTATAAAGAGAGAGATTATGAAAAGAACCTATGATTGGCAGGATTGAAGAAAGGGATCCTTCATCGTTTTTAATGAACATAAAAAGCCTTGAATCTAACCTAAGTAAATTTTACTCAGATTATGAATTACTTGGTTTTCCCTTAATCAATACTAACTTGAAATTTCACTTATTTAAACTCTACCTCCTCCCATCCCCGCCTTCCATTAGTCTAAAACTAAGCCTTACGTTCTGTGCCCATAGCCATTCTGAGCTTTCTTTCACTTGTGTGTTTGTTCAGCACACAACTCCTAACCCTTACAGAAACATGATCTAGTTTGGAGGGGCTGACTTGTCCTCTAGCTCCGTTCAGCACATACTTGAAGCAGTGCTGTGGGCCAGACAGCAGCAGGAGTAAGGAGCCAAAAGAATTGGCCCTGCTTCTCTGTGGGCTGGTATCTGCCTGTTGTTGCCAAGGCCAGGCAAAATGAACTCTGGTTCTCACTCTTCTGGGAACTAGGCTGTCCTCTCCCACCCCACGAACTAATCCCCTTACTCTAATATACTGCTTCAGCCTTCCTCATCATGGTGTCAGTCATTGTGTGACCAATTGTGATTGTGCCAAAATAGCCTTCCTCTCCTAAATTTGTGCCCTGCCTCCAAACTTTACTTAATTTGCCTTGAAGCTAGATTATGGCAGTGCCATCTAGTCAAGGCCACCCTCATTGGTCACCTGGGAACTGTAGCCTAGCGCACATCGCTGGGGGCCTTGGAACATTTCTGTGCTTGACAGGCTTCCATAACCACCCATTTGTTGCCAGCTACAGTTTTTAACATTTTAGGTGCTTTGAGGCCTAGAGGAAGTTTCTTAGAGGCAGAGGAATAGACCCAATGACCTGTGATTTGACAATTATGTTTTATATATGTTCTAGAAGGAAAGAACTTTTTAAAACCACTTCTTAACATCCTGCTCTAGAAGGCTAAGACTGGCTTCAGATCTTCTAGTTTCAGTCCCTAGAAGAAAGTTCTTGGGAAGGCAGCGGTGGTGGATGGCGTGCCAGACATAGCGTTAAGAAGACCTGGGTTTGGAACTGTGAAATGCCATATAACTGTCAGTTATCGTTACCATGTCCAACATTCTGTCCTGTGCTCCATTGATTAATCTCTGAGTTCAGCATGCTTTGGGCTACAGTGGTAGATAAAATGGTCTATTGGATGGAGGATATTTGTGTTTTTAATTGAGCTCCTTAGGAAATATGGAATTGTTTCATGCTGTGGTTTATATTAAGTTGAAGAGATGATTTTGCTACTCTTTTGAATTAGATACATTTAATGTAACAGTGATTTTTAAAATACCACAAGGGGATCAGATAATCTTTATAAAAATTCCTATCTGTAGAAATCTTAATGGTAATAGAAAACACTGAAGAGTTCCCAGTGCTTTATATAATATGCTAAAGGAAACATGGTTCCTGATGCTAAATAGGAACAAGATTTTTTTTTTTAAGGAAGGAAAAATGCTTGTACACATGGCATTCCTTGATCACGCATCTGTTACCTTAGCTTTTGAGATCCAGTGATTGAAAGGAAAGATATTTATTTGCCTTTCTTGTGTTTGTCGATCCAGGCCTTTCTACTCTTCTCGATACCCAAAGACCTCAGGCTTTGCAAAGTAACAGCTCTTTTCTAGTACCCAGTACATCTTTGGTACCAAGCCCATTCAGAGAGACACACACCCTGTTGTCTGTCACATTATCTGTATTTTCCATTCATTCAGACTTCATTTAGATGAAAGAGAGAAGATCATAAAACATAGACTGGAAATTTCTGATTACATAAAATTGATGTTTTTGCACAGACAAAATCAATGCGGTTAGAATTAGAAGGGAAACAACAAAACTGAGGGGGGAAATCCTTTCAACAAATTTCTCAAAGTACTGATAACCAATATTTGTAAAGAATTAGTATAAATGTATTTGAATGAGAGCTGTTCTCTAATAGATAGATAGTAAAAGGATATGAACAGGTATTTCTAAAAGAAGTGCAGACTGTCAGCAACCATATGGAAAAAAGCAATGTTCCAGATCACTAAGAATTAGAGGTTGTAGACATTAGTTACAGAATCAGTTTCTACCTCATACACATCAGATTGGCAGTGATGTTATTAAAGAAAAATGACAGTTGTTGAAGGGACTGTGAAAGAATAGACAGACTGATTCACTATTTGCAAAGCTGTGAATTGGTCTAACAATATTGGAAAGCAGTTTGGAAAGTCACTTGACTGGGCATGCCCATTGATATGGCTACTAGGCATAGACCCCAGAGAAATCTGTGACAGAGTGAAAAGATCCATAAATACAAAACTATCGTCTCTTTGCTGATGATTCTCAGATCTTATGCAGCCTTATTTTCTTTTGACCTCCAGTCTCAATTTTCCAAATACTTATTGGGCCTCACAAAACTGGAATTTGTGTAAACATCTTACTTTCATAACATCTCTCACATGTACCCCCTTCTCTTCTCTGAAATTGCCACCACTGTCTCCTGACCTGGCCACTTCCTGTGCACCTGGAGAGTGAGAAACACCATTTCACATGTCCCTTTCTCTGAGCTGCCTAATACCCTAACGGGACTCTACCCTGAGTCCAAACAAACCCCTAAGAATGTTGATAACCTACTTGAACTTATTCCATGAAGATTAACAAACTCCCACCCAACCATACCCTTCCTATCCCAGGGATTCTAACTGCTCTTCCTCCCCTCCTCCATTCAAACCCACTCCCTTATTAGCATCTTCCTCCACCTACCCCCACCCAGTGTCCTACTCTTAAGCTATCCACCCCTTTTACTGTGCTCTCTGAAATGCTTGCTTCATGAAAAACAAAACATGCTTTCATCTTAAGTCTTCCTTTTCTGCTCCTTCCATCTTCCACTGAAACTTGACTCCCTCTTGATGACACAGACTTCCTGGCCACCCCTTCCAACACTGGTTGCACTTTCATGCCTTCTCTGCGATTCACTGTTCAAGGTGGGGAAATTGCTCCTTATTACGACTTTCAAACTCTCACTCAGTCACTATCACTCAGTAACCTCTTTTCATTTGAAGTTCGCTCAGTCCATATCTACCACTCAGTCAAAATTCTGGTAGCTATTGTCTCTTGACCCTAAGGATGCTCCCTTCCTTTCTTTAGTAGCTCAGTACCTGACTGAACTTTCCTCTCCAATTCTTACCCTTATACCAGGGGACTTCAACATACATATTTGAAGAGGAGCCCAAAGAGGGTTAGGGCTG
>JAQQSW010005783.1:0-14098 GCA_028646575.1 Pseudocheirus occidentalis | reverse complement strand
CAACAGATGTGCTTTCTGTCTTGTGGAGAGTTTTGGAGCTTGAAAATCTGTTTAGCGTCCCATTTTATGAGTTTTTTAGTGTGTTTGTGTGGGAGCTGTGGTCCTTTGCTGCTTCTATGCCGCCATCTTGGCTCCGCCCCCTGTACACTTTTCTTTATGAGATATACTTCAGATAATCCTGGGCTTGTGTGTGGAATAATGGTGCTATGTAGGAAGGAGAATTTTGCTCCTGTTTTATTCTCTCAGAGCAGCAGTTCTCAACCTGTGGATCGCAACCCCTTTGAGGTCGAATGACACTTTCACAGGGGTCATAGGGATTGCTTAAGACCATTGGAAAACACATATTTCTGATGGCCTTAAGAACCTCCTCTGTCTCCAGGCAGGTCTGCCCACACGCAGACACGCCCACATACAACTATTAAATTGTCAAGGCATTAGGAAGGTTGAGAACCACTGTCTTAGAACAATAATATTCAAGCTTTTTTCATCTTGTAGTCTATAAGTAAAAACATTTTTGAGCGTACAGTCCAATTTATGTATATTTACTTCTTAATAAATTATATATATATGCTTATATATTCTACTCACACACACTAATAATTGTGTAAATTTTAAGGTACAAAAAACAGGTTGACCAAAAAAAATACCATTATTGGTACAAAACTTTTTTGCTTTCACTAAAATAATTTTAATAATGTTGTTTTTAGTAAGAGAAGTCATTCATTTTTTTTTTTAATCTTGATTTTTAACACTGTGATATAACAATTTGAAGGTCTGACTCTTAGTTCAGTTCATCTCAGTATTTGGTCCTAATGATACCTTACAAAGATCCATAAAAAAAGAAGCATATCATTAAATCTCAGTATTTATTTTTTACTCCTATCCACCAATTATGCATGAGTTATTGTAGAAATTTGGCTAATAAATTTCCATTATTCCTGTTAATAGATTGATTGTTTTTATAAACTAATCTGAAAATGTTTAATTTTGATGTTTTTAACAAGTACATTCAATACCCAAAGACATTCTTTGGAAAATTTTAAAGTGGGTTCAGAAATTCTGTTTCCATTTTTTTAAAGTGTGCAGATATGTGAAATTTTATAGGTGACCCATACTGTTCTCAGCAACTCACAGAAGGAATATCTAGGAGAGTATGGTCAGTAGTGGCCAATGGTCTGGAGAAGGAAGACTGAGAAATTGCCATCACATTGAGTGCTTTAGAGATCATAACTTCAAATAGAGCTGCTTCAGTTAAATGAGAAATCAAGGATAAGGAATAGTTGAGAATCTGGTTCAGAAAAGTAAATTTGGGGGGAGAAGAAAATGTGAAGAGATAAGTGATATAGAATGCAAACTTTCTGTATCTGCTTTCCTTTGTTGCTCACTGCCTCACTGAAAACAAAAAGTGAGGACAGAACTTTTACCCACCACCTTGGAATACAGAGCCCAGCCACTACAGGTTACCTGCTACAGCCAGAGTCATGTAAGGGGGAGGGAGGAAGATTTTCCCAGTGGTACCTGTATGGCTGTTGAGGGCACCTGGATTAAGGGATGTACTGAGGGATAAACATAGATCAGAGAATGAGAGAGATTTGGATCTTGCACAGACATGCTGCCAATGGGGGTGGAATGTGGGAATGTTCCTTATAAAGGCCAATGGGATGGTGACCTTGTGTTGGATACAAGACATTCTATTGATTGACTATCATATGTCATCCCACTCTTAGACTGATTCCCCTTGGAGTCATGGTATAACTTGATCTCTACTTTGGAGACTACTGATGTAGAGAATGGACCCTATGTAAATACATGTATAGATATGTCAAGTTCAGTTTTGAATTCTTAGCTTTCTTGTTTGTATGAATCAAATGCAGTTTTAATCATTTTGTTGCATGTCTTAAGCAGATAAAGCAGAAAAATATTTTCCTTGACCGATTTTTATTTATTACCAAAACTAGGAAGCTTACTTTATAATTCCCCTCATATCTGAATAATAAAAAAATAAATTTAGATGAAATTCTAAAGTTAGAGTTTTATGTTCGGATACTGCAAAGTTTGTAAGTCAAGCTAAATGACATAACCATTAGCAAAGAAGCTGGCTTTGTTGGCGGTGTTTTTAATGGAAGAGAATAACAGAGATAATACCTGACATTTCTGTGGCTTTTGAAGGTTGTCAAAGCTTTGAGTTAGATTAGAAAGGAGTGTTGTCCTCATTTCACAGAGGAGGAAAAGGAGGCTCCAGCTAGATAGGGCCATACAGCTTGTAAAGGTGGTGGAGACAACATTCTAACAAGGCAGGTGGTTTTGCTCTAAGTTGTGTTCTTTTACCTTCTATATCCTGTCTAAATTTCTTGTGTTTAAGAACCCTTTACCAGTTGCTGTCTCTACAATTCCTTTCATTTTTGTTACTCTCACTTCTCAATGCATATCCAGTCTATTTCATCTTTACTCCCATAACACAATCAGCTTATTGTCCTTTCCATTCCTTTATACCTGACATTTTCCTCTCCTGGAATTTACTGAGTCTCATCATGGCTAGATCTTGGAGCCAGGAGAAAGACCTGGATTCAAGTCTTGCCTCCAACACATATTAGTTGTGTGGCCCTGGGCTTGTGTGACATTTTGCTAAAGAGTGTTGGACAAGATAACAATGAAATATTTCCCTTAAATGGAAATATTATAACTACACCTTTCAATGCTTTCAGTCGTTCGCCAAGACTTTTAAGTTTCTGAGGTGCTGATATGCATTGGTAGAGGGATTTTTTTCATCTGGGAGTTCCCTGAACTAATGAAACACATGTTCACTCCCTGCCCCCCAGCTTTTACTAGTAAAGACTCTTGTACTTTTCTTATCTACAATATAAAGTACACTCAGAAATATTGCTGATTATTTGACACGTTGTAAATACTAGGTTGTTGTTATTTTAAATCTCATTTTCAAGCTTACAGCATTACAAAATATAAACCTGGGTAAAATAAAACAAAGTGCTGTAAAAACAAGATTGCCCTTTCAACATATTAATGATACCACACATTTCTCCCTGACACTTTTTCATCACTGGTAGGGATAGAAAGGAGGGATGCTATTTGTAGACAGACAGATGGGATGATGCGCTAGGTGTTGCTTTTAGGGTGCTACTACAAAGATTTTCCCTGCTTTTTACACTTAATATGCTATTGTTGTTTCACTATAGTTTTTGACACTAAAAATAAAGGAAACTATTGATTTGAGTACACTACTACCCAATACTGTGTGTCCAGACCAAAGTATTCTTCTGGAATTTCCTGTGTGTCATTCATTTCACTCTAGAGCTTTGTCTGAAGTGGTTGAGTTATCCTTAATCAGTGTACACATGTGTGAAATGTCTTCTTCTTCTTCTTTTTTTTTTTCTTGTGACATCTTGTTAAAGACTGTTGGACAAGGTAGCATTAAAATATTTTTCTTAAATGGAAATATTATTTTGTTATTTTGACAAATAAACAAGTGTAACAGTCCTTCATTGTGTAATTTCTCCCCCCCCCCCAACACATATTCTAAGATTCTGGGGGGAGAAGGAAAAGGAATAAAATTAGTATTAGTTAATAACTTAGTTTGCTTTGGTATTGATACTGATTAAGCACACGTAGTCACTTAACAAAAATGCCAAGGGAGAACTTTAGTTTTGCATTTACTACTGTGTCACTTCTTTCTTTCATGCTTTATCATTGCCTAACCTTTTCACTTTATCTGTTTCAAATCATTACACTTTCATTGGTCCTATAATATATATTGTCAACAGTTCACAGTATGTTATTATTTTAAACTTTTTTTAAAGTTAGCCTGTTTGATAGCTAATTTTTCTTTGTATGCAGTTATGTAAGAAGAGGTAGCAGGGGAGAATGTTGAAGTAAAAACGGACTCTCCTGTAATTATCAAATTATCTTTAAATCTACCTTTATATGATTCGAATGGGAACAAATGACACAGCTGATTTCTATATTAAGGATGTTCCTTCATTGTGAGTTGGAATTCATATATTTATGGTTAATCTTCTTTTCTGCCCTTAAATTTTAAGCATAATATATTAGTGTGGATAATTCAGCATTCTGTGTAATTCAAAAGGTGTTCACTATTGTTAGGAGAAAGCCAAAAAAAATGGGGATTGCACTTTAAATACATTCAGACATGATATCTCTTAATTACTGAGTAGCAGTAGTTCATTATAAGATTATATGCTTCTGGATGAGTTTGCTCAAATTTCATAATAAATGTCAAATTTCCAAGAAGATCAGTTTTAATTTGAAAGGGCATTTTCTAATGAACTAAAGCAGTAAAAACAAAAGACAGCATTCCCAGGGTGTTTACTATTTTCCAGTCACAAGTGCTGTATGTTGTATTTTCTTTTTGTTAGGCTTAGATTCTTATTGTAATTCCTTTGCTCTTTGCACTGTGGTGTTGCTTTGTTGGTTTGTTCATCTACCTTATGGACCTTCGTGACCCTCATGTTTTAGCTCTTTGGTTTTTTACTAGGCTGAACCAAATTAAAGCGCTCAGTTGTCACAAAAGAAATGAACAAACCCAAAAAGAGAGGGTTTTTAAGTAAAGAATATTGCCACTGGAAAAAGTCAGATAAACAAGTGTAACAAATCCAGCTTGTGAATACACCTCTTGGTTAAACCAGGGCATTATTCTGAATTGTTCCTGGCTGTTCATTATCTTCAATGAGCTATGATGGAAATATTCCTTGAAAATTGAAAGTGCCTGGGTTATTTCAACCTAAATGTGAAATGCAGGACTCTCTGTGTGAGGATTCCCGTGTGTGTGTGTGTGTGTGTGTGTGTGTGTGTGTGTGTGTGTACACTATTGTTAACAATCTTACTTTTAATTATGCTGTTTCATTTGTAAAATATATTTCAGATTAAGATTTGCTATGTTAAGATCTAAAACAGACCAAATCATTTTTTCTTTTACTCTTTAAAAATCAGTATTAGAGACAAATCCCAGCAGTGTTTAAGGGTAATATTAGTAAAGCATAGATAAATAGCAAAAGAGTAGAAATTTGATTGGAAAGTTTTACTAAGTATTAACACAAGATATATGCCAAAGACACATATAGCCTTATTTAGGGCAGTGGAACGTAAAAACAAAAGTGAGTTTAAAAAATTCCTCTTGAGATTTTCTGTCTTAATTAGGAGTTACATATCTACAATAAAAATAAATGATAGTGAGGTGCTTATGTAAGAAAATAACGTGTAAAGTAGCTGCTAGAAAAGTAATCGGCATAAGCCCAATTTTAAAGTTGTACCGTGTTGAAAGACAGTAAAGTGCAAAAGTTGACTAATAATTTGAACTTTAAAAATTACTATCCTATTGCTTTTACTTTGTAATAATTAGTCTGTGAATAGTATGACCAAACATATTCACTGTTATGACTTATGTTGAATAAAGCAACTACAAATAAACCTTTGATAAATCTATATGTCCCTAACCTTTTCCATTTTCCAGTTTTGCTTTGTGCATTTTATTTAGTGAATCTCCCTATTGTTCCTTAGTCTAATAACTTGTTGTAATTACTCTGTCCAATTATGTCATAGAGCTCATTCCTAAAACAGTGTCCTTTTACCTGTTATCTTCTGTTATAGCCCCAAAACAAAACAAAATGCAACCCTCATAGTAATATACATGTCAGAAACATCAGAGCTAACTTTGAAATTCTTATTTTGGGGGATATTTCGTGTTCTGTTTTGTGCGCTTTTAAGAAATGATATATTTTATTCCTGTATGGGGAGAATGAAGGAAGCGAATGGATACCAATATATCAGGTCTTTTCAGATATGGGATTTTTGCCAAATCAAGCTTAGTAAGTGAAGTTGTTGGAAAGCTAATGAATAATAATACTTCTTTTATTAAAAAGTCAAGTACATATTAGATAAAATGACAATACAGAATTGTACAGAAGCTGAAGAAAATAAAATGAGACACTTAAGTCATTTAAGACTTATTTGAATAATATTTTAAAGTCATTTTCCATTCTAAATAGTAAAAATTTCCCCAAATAATACAGATAATTTTATAACACTTATTTTAAAATTTAATTAAAAAATCTTTTGATAAGACCAAATAGATAAAATATGAAGTGGTAGGTGTTGAGAGAGAAAAACTATATCCTTTCAAAAATAGTTGGTATTTTTCTTTTATAGCATACAAATCATCACTTTGCCTGTTTGTTTATAAGAAAACAGTTGAAAGGAATGGTGCTAATGGGGAGTTGAGCACTACATACTAAAATATTTAATTCATCCTCAGATCTTATAAAATGTTGCAACAAAGAGAGCATAAAGAAGTATGTGTATATGAGAATGTAAATATGGTGTTTACTTATATAACAATTTAAGAAATGAAAGGTAACGGGTGAATTTTGATGTTTTAGGCATTAGTGATTTGTGTTTCATATATATTATTTCTAAAATTTAATTTTTCACATTTAGAGCATTCACCAATTATTTAAAATCTGATTAAAATATTTATATATACACACTGAGACATGGACAAAAGTGGGGGAAGTATGATCTAGATGTTTTGGTAACATGTTAGACATCCAGATAATATGGAAACATCCAGATATAGATTGAAATTTTTACTTTTCATCCGTGTATTTGGCGTTGTGTACACACAACTAATGAGTATGGGACCAAGTGTTAAAAATAGAAAGCCATTTCTGACTTAAAGCTCTTGGTTATTCTCTGCTGGTGCTAGTAAAATTAATGTATTCTTAGTTCCAAGTACTAGTTTTTATAATGCCATAGCAAAAGCACCATTGGAAATGAGAAGTGCTGTCTCGTAGGAGTTCTCTCATATTTCAGCTAAAACATACTCAGCAAAAAAGATATATAAAATAAAAGAAAATCTCCAATTTCCTATTCTGAGCAAAGCTTTGATTTTTGCTGATTCAGGAAGTAAGGTTGACATTGGAGCTCCTCATTTCATCTGGAATAATCACTTTTTCTCTTTGAAAAGTCTTTCATTTTAGCAGCAGTATCTTCTAAAACAGTCCATTTTGCGTGGATGAACCTGTTTTTCTCTAGATAACACAGAAAATACAACTATCATAAACGGTAACCTCTTTTCTATAGGATTGCTTTCCTGGGTGCTCTTTGAGATACTAAAGTGCCCTGCTTGCTGCTCATTCTGGAGATTTCACTGATTTTCTCTGCCGTGTTCCACTCCCTCTCTCCCCTCCTAAAACCAACAAACAAAAAAGAATTTTATAACATCCAAATTGACTATTGCAAATAAAATGTTAAACCCCAACGTGAGATGAATAAGATGCTGACTGCTTAATGAAGATGGCTAATATCAATAGAGCTGTCCACTAAGCCAGTTGGTCCATCAGCCTGGGATCATATGTATAGTTACAGTTTCAGAAACACGAATCTGTTATTTTTTAGGTTCTAAAAATTGGTGTATGAAAAAAGTTACAGTGTTATCTTCCTAATTCTATCCAATTTACTCCTTGCATTTTTTCAAATATTGTTTATTATCTATGTGAAAACATGTTTTCATTTTAAATAAGTAATAGTGAGGTTACTGGAGGTATATAAACAGGTGAGGGGAAAAAACCCAACAATGATAAAAAATGGTTTTGATTGTTATTCATTAAAGAGGCTATATTTTATGTTAAACATTGAACAGTAGAGAAAGTAATCATCATGACTTGATTTTAAAAAATCAGTATTGAACAAACTGATTTTAAAATTTTAAACATGCAGTCAGGTAATATTTCCAAATGTTATCTAACTTTAAATGAGTAAGGATGATAGAAAAAACAAAATAAACTTTTCTGTTATTGGTATTGTATATGCTTGAGCTTTACCTGGAGCTGAGTAGAGAAAATTACAAATGTTATCATTGTGTTTTGGGGCTAGTTCAGTTATTATTACACTCTTGTTAGGATACATTTGTTTGTTTTCTGTTACTTGAAGTGCTGTTGTTATGTAAGCAAGTGTATGCTTCATCCAATAATATACATTATGTTTGTGTTTAAGTTAATACTGCAAAGGGCAAAGTACTTGGCTGAAATTTTGTGTTCAGGGTAGATGCGGTTTTACCATTACTGCTTGTAGTATGTTTTCTTGTATTACACTGATAAAAACAAAATGAAACAGTGATTTAGTAGAAACTTTTAAAAACTGTGCTAATGATCACAACGATACTATAGAAGTTAGTATAAGTTGACATGACTGCTTCAAGATATGCTGAAGTATGCATTTCATATTTACTGTTTACTTTTATTTGATCTTTGATTTCTTGGCCTTAAAATCCATAGAACTATTACTTGAAAACAAATATCCCAGTAAAGTTTAAAAACTAATTAATAATTCATTGTATTAAATGGTTTTATATTAACGAAAAGCCAGATTATACATGAGTTTTGGCCACCACCACACTGAATATGTCAAAGAAGCTCAAATGTTCCCATTCTCATCTTCAGCATCAAAGCTTTTTAATAGAATGCATTGGAAAGAATCATTTAGGAAACATCTCTGTACAAATGCTTTTTATTACATGCAAATAAACTAATTTTTAGAGGATCAGGAGCTTAAATTTTTAAATGCATTTGTTTTTATCTTCATCTTTACAGAGTTGTTATAAAGACTTTGCTATATAATCCCATTCTACAGAATTTTGAAAGGTGATTTTAAAAGATATAGTTCACTCATAAGTATTTTTGTTGAAATTTCACATGATTTGAGAATTTAAAAATTATGAATTGATCATCTGATTCGAACGTTGTGTTAGGTTTCTTTGGGGGGGTGCATTTCTTGTTTTTGTGTCATCCTATGTATAATGTAGCACATGCTTACATTAGGAAATTAGCATTGCATTTTCCATGGTTAAATCATGTGAGTTATCTTTACAATGTAGACCCAGACCCTCTGTTGTAATATAAGCTAACAGAACTTACAACTATTTTAAAAACTTGATAAGCCAGTTGTCTTCTGACAGAAGCCAAAAGTAGAATTTTTAACAAAAATATTGACTGGTACTCAGACGTGTGTGTGTGTGTGTGTGTGTGTGTGTGTGTGTGTGTGTGTGTGTAATTTTAAGAATGCTCACTATTTCATTTCCCACATGTGGTTTTATACCCATTAATAAACAGTAATTCAATATATTAACTCAAGAGTTTAGAATTTTGAATCATCATTATTCTGTCTTGTTTTATATCCGTACACCATTTGTCCAAAATCAAGTAACAATTAGGTTCAGACTACACAGTGGAAGACTGTATTAGAGGGTGGTATTATATAGAGCATGCATTTTTTTTGAATATGCTTGATTTGAAAACAAAAAGAATCTTTGTCCACACTGATTAATGAAACTTGTATCAGCAGAGTATTGCAGATTATAGTTCAAATGAAAATTTTTCTAGTACAGTATTAATTATAGAGAATTTTAACAAGTTGAACCCAATTTTTAGTAGCACCATGCCCAAATAGTATTGTTGCAAATTATTTCTTTTGCAGAAATATCTGGACTGTTCCGTCTTTTTATTTCTCTCAGTTTTTATTCCCTTTATTTCCACATCACAGTCTAATTGACTAAAGTTTCTGGTAAACCAAACAATTACAAGTAATCCTTTGTGTCACCATTGCCTTCCTGAGAGTGGTTTTGGTGACTTTGGGCAGGAATGTAGTAGTTACTAAACTTGAATTAAAGCTCTATTCAATTTGTTTCCTAAACTAGCAACCAGGCAAAGAGGAATATTATGGCGGGGAAGGAGTAGAGTCAGAAAAGAATTTGGTAACATAGGTAAATCTTGTCAAATTTTCATTGTTTGGGGATTTCCTTATAAAGAATTATTTTCAAAGTAAGTTCTAAATACAAAATTAAAATAAACATTAATTCTTATGATAGTATACACATAACACTAGAGAAGTAATGCAAATCAAGGTATACCTTACTTTAAGCAAATCAGCTCTGTGAAAGTATGTTTATATTTTCTTTGTTTTGGGCTTTACTAATATTACTTACTGTGAAGTAGATTCTGCACGAGTGCATTCTTTAAATAGTAAATTTCCCTAAAACATTTAAAATATGATTTATACACATCTTTTAAGGTATACCACTTATGTAAAGTGAGGTAGATTTTAAAGTTTTAAGTGCATAAAAGAATAATCTTGGTTCATTTTTGTCATGGATTTAGTATGAAAAAGCAAAGCAACTAATTTATTTACTTCTATTTTTCATCTTAAAATACATGAATTGTCATTATTAAGCACCTATTTTCAGTGTAATATGCCTATACCCTGGGGTAGATACAAAGATAACTAAAGCATCGTCCTTGCCATCAGGATACTTAAAATTAAATAGGAATAATGATGCATACAAGGATAACTATAATAAAAATCAAAGCTTAACTACTTAAGGGGGAAGTTCATAAATTGTTCTGAAATCATATGAGGTAGAAATGCATTGCCAGCTGGAGAAATTGGGGAAAGCTATATTCAGGAAATTGGCATTGGGGCTTGGGAAGGGGGGTAACGAGGGTATAAGGATACTAAGAATGAGTAAAACATGACAGCATAATTACACGAGGTGTACTTGGACAGGTAGCTTGAAACCAGAGTGCATCATAACTTCTGCACTACAGAGTTTAGATTTCATTCAGGGGAAAAAAAAACCTGAGGTGCCAATGATGGTTTTTGATCAATGTCATGACACCACCACCTGTGACTTAGGAAGAATAGGCTTACTGCAGAGTGAAAGATGGATTGGAGGGAGGAGAAATTAGGAATATTTTAAGAAGCTGTTTCAATAGGCTGGATAAGAGGCACCTGTACTTGTGGTGGTGGTATCAAGAATGGTAAAGATGGGATGGATATGATCAGTGTTGTCTAGATAGACTGGTCTTGGGCTGAATGAGCAGATCATAGAAAAAGTCAGATAATTTGTATTGCCAGCATAGATGCCGAGGATGATGGTGGTGCCACTAATAAAGAAAGGGAAGAAGGAAAATGCCATCAGGTTATAAGGAAAGAGGAGGTATTAAGTTATAGACGTATAAAGCTAGTCTCTCATCATTTAATGATGTTTCTTCCAAGGTTGGTCAGTGCCAGTGTTCTTTGCCATGCATTTGCTATGCCACAAAATTCAGAATTGGGTATTTTGGTGGGAGTCTTATTGTTTGTTTTTAGTGAGTAATGAATGGAATAACGCATTTGTTATACTGAATGATTCATTGTAGTTAATTTCATTATATGAAACTCAAGAAGGCATAACAGAAAAGCACTATCAAAATGTTTGTGTTTATAAAGCCTCCTTGGTAAATTTTGTTATGTTAGATCATATTTACTTATTAATGTGAAGCATAAAAATGGCAATATATTTCTATGGGAAAAACAGTTGTCATTTAGACATAATAAAAATCAAACATTATAAAACAACTTGTTTGAAGGAGACAATGGTAATTTTATGACAAAATAATACTCAGAACATGAATGCAAATCAGATTTTTATCTTTTAATCAGCTTGGTAGTAGAAAAATTATTAGCATCATAAGATGTGGGTTTTTGAATCCAAGATACTCCATTTATTAACTGTGTGGCCTTTGGCAAATCACTTTGGCTCTGTAAAACTTCAGTGTCCTCATGTATAATGGGGATAATGATAAAATACTACCCTTCTAGGGGGGTTGTGAGGATCAGATTAAGATACAATGGATCGGGAAGTGCTGTAGAAATGAGCTGTTTGTAGGATTTTGTTTGACAAACAAAAAATTGTAATGATAACCTCCGCTGAAAAGTCATTCAAGTCTTTGTGACTATACTTTGTAGTAGAAGAGCACATAGCCCTTTGCTTGTTTAGTTAGACCAGCAGTTCTCAACCTGTGGGTTATGTTCAGTTTGTAACAATGAAAATACATCCTGCATATTAGATTTACATTATGATTCATAACAGTAGCAAAATTACAGTTATAAAGTAGCAACAAAAATAATGTTATGGTTCGGGGTCACCACAACATGAGGAACTGTATTAAAGGGTTGTGGCATTAGGAAGGTTGAGAACCACTGAGTTCGACCCTCTCTATTATTATGCTGTAAAAATAGCAGCTTTTAGACATGATCAGGTTGACCCTGATCAGAGGGAGCATGTAATAGGGCATGCAATAGCAAAAAAGATTTTTTTTTTTATTGTTTTTTGTTCAAAAAAGATTGTCTTTTAAATCAAATTAAACCTTTTGGTTTCCTCATTTGTAAAATGGAAATGATAGTACTTTTAAAACTACTTCTACTTCCCAGAGTTATTGTGAGGATAAAATGAGATCATATGGAAGCATGTTAAAAATTTTTAAAGTCTGCAAGTGAAAACATCATCAATTTTTAAAGTAATGGGAAAAGACATTTTCTGGAACATTACAGAGGACACCTGAATATTCTGTAGTCTGTCATTATTAAATATTGAGCTAATTATTTGACTTCTTTGTTAGAGAATTTTGTTTAATATATTCATGAATGACAGTATATATGGCCACCATCTGGGCTTTAGAGATAGTTGGGTACAGTAAAATTTTTGGATTTTTATAATATATTAATTTTTAACAGGATTTGACTTAAGTCCTGACTGATTCCAGGATATAGTGGACTGAGAAGGAATGATCTCCTATCTAGGATGAGCAGTCACTGTGACTCTGTGTGATATTAAACTAAAGAGTATACTAGGCTCATAGAGAAGTCTGGTTAAAGTTATAATTTACATTCAACCAGTTCATTAGCTTCATAACTAATTATGCTATAAGAAAGACACTTTGATTACAAAAAGGATTATGTGGTGGAAAACCTTTGGAATTTCTGTTTCCTGAAGCTTTCCTTAAGTTATATCCTTAATTTGAATTCTTAATTATGTATGATGCTCTTAGTTTCTAATTATAGACCACCTAGCATAGTTCTTATGCCACAAAGCTCTGAGGGCATAGATATCTAGTAGATAACAAAAGGTGGGGTTTCTGTTATGCTCACACATTGATTTCCATGCCTGCTTTACACAGCCCTGTATCTGATACTTTGGGAGGAGGTTTGTGGAGCCATTTTCATATGGGTAGAGAAGTTTTGCCCCATAATAGCTAACTCCTCTGAGGTTTTACAGTAAAAGAGGAAGAAGATTCCGAACCTTAAATGGGGTCCATGAATCTCATTTATGTCTCCTCACCCTATGTGATCATGGTTCATGCCCTTTTATAACCTTTCTATAAATGATCTACACAGTACAATAGAGGCATTCCTTTAAACCTTTTAGTATTTTGTGGATAACAATACATCACCTAGGCTGTCCATCTGTTAGTTATTATGCTTCACAGTTGTTATGTGGCCAAGCCACCCTCTTTTCTGAACAGACATCTTTTTTTTTTTTTTTTTTTTGGCTTTTTTGGAGCGGGGCAGGGGAGGCAGGGCAGTTGGGGTTAAGTTAACCAAGGTCACATGGTTAGTAAATGTCAGGTATCTGAGGCCAGTTTGAACTCGGGTCCTCCTCACTCCAGGGCCAGCGCTCTATTCACTGCACCACCTAACCTCCCCCAGACACCTCCTTTTATAATGTTTGTCATGTTCAATCATCATTGGTAAAATGCTGTTGCCTACTTATACCTGCCATGAATTTTTCCTTGCATGTTTAGTTTCCTGCAACTTTGATTTCTCCATTATCATGGTTGAATATCATGATTTATAAACATATAACATCTTTAGAAGAATATCAGAGACAAAAAAATAATGACCAATGTTTCAAGGAATAGAACAGTATGTGATTATTGACGGTATTGTACCTTCTCCCAAAGGTTAATCCTTCTATTTAATTCTGGACATCTCATCATGCATACTGCTTGTGTACGATATATTGACTGACTTGCAATGTCAGCAAGTATTTATTAAATACATATGTCAGGCATTGAGCTAAATGCTGGGTGGTATAAAGGCAAAAGTGCTTCCGCTGTATTCAAATGGTTTTCTCTTGGAAGCCTGTAATATTTTCTCCTTTAACTGGGTATTCTGGAACCTGGCAATAACATTTCTAGGAGTTTTCTTTTGGGGATCTTTTTGAAGAAGTGATTGGTGAATTCTTTCAAGT
>JAQQSW010005782.1:0-14098 GCA_028646575.1 Pseudocheirus occidentalis | reverse complement strand
CTATCTATCTGCATATCTATCTATCATCTATCTATCTATCATCTATCTATCTATCTACCTATTATCTATCTATCATCTCTCTATCTCTCTGTCTATCTCTCTCTCTCTCTCTCTCTCTATTTTTTTATTGCAAACTTTAAAGTGTTACATGAATGCTAGGTATTATCTGTCTGTTTATTTGTAGTCAAATACCTGGTTATTCTGATCTCCATTCCATTGCCTCAACCCTAGTTAAAGTCTTTGTTGTAATTATGGTAATGTTTAGTTTTCTGAGCAGATGACCATAAATATAGAGCTGGGAGCTTCCTCAGCCTTTCTGAGGTCCTACCCCTCAGGAAACCGAGGTTAAGAGAGAGGTACTGATTTGCCCAAGGCCATGTAAGTAATAGATTGGAGAGTCAATATTAAAACCCAGGTGATTTGATTTCAAAACCTGTGGTCTTTTCATTATAGCATGCTGCCTTCTGACTACCTAAAGAAGTATGGAATAAAAAGATTTTATATCTCAATTAGATGTTTTCCAGAAGAGAATAAATTAATTGAATTTTTATTCAATTTTTTCTTCCACAAAAGGAGGATGACTTTGTTTTCTTTAAAAATATTTTTAATTTGTGGAATAAAATGAGTACTTCCATAACACAGAACAATAAAAAGATGATTGCATATGAAAGAATTACCATGTATAACTTTTGCTATTCTTTTGAAATATAAAAAAATTATTATATAAATGTTTCCTCCCCCCACCCCCATTTCCTAGAGATGGCTACCATTAGACACAAATAGATATATGTACACACACAGACATGTAACATTATTCTATATATACTTCTATTTATCAGTTCTTTCTATGGGTGTAGATAGTGTCTTTCTTCCTATGTCCTTTATAGTTAATTTGGATATTTAAAATAGTGAAAATAACTTATTCACTCAAAGTTGTTTTTAAAACAATTTTCCTGTAACTGTATACAACGTTCTATTGGTTTTGCTCATTTCATCCTTCGCTATTTTCATGCATGGCTTTCTAGAGTTTTCTAAACTCATTGAACTCATCATGTCTAATATAACAGTAGTATTCCATCACAATTATATACCATAACTTGTTTATCTATTCTTTAATCAATAGGCAGTCCTACAATGTCCAGTTCTTTGTCACCAGAAAGAGAGCTGCTACAAATTTACAAATTTTACAAATGCTTACATGGTCTTGGATATCCCCCAAGCCTGAAAAGAACTGACTCCATGAGGTTGGGACTTTTTGTACCTTCTCTGTATCAGGGAAGCTGAGCTCAATCCAGAAAGTTGTTTTATAATCCGGGAAGCCACATCAAAAAACTATTGGTCCTGCCACAACTTCCAAACAAAAGAAATGTATATTTTTTTTAAAAAGAACATGGGTTAGACAAATGTTTAGAATGAGATTATCCATGAGCTTCATCAGGGAAAGTGATGAACATCTTTTGTATATTGGATAGAACCAATGTGACGAAAGCATACAATGAGTTAGAGGCTCAAGAATAGGTCATAACAGATAGGCATGGAAAGTGATTTGCATCATTCTAGGGGGCATTCATGGCAGTGAGATCACAGATCCATTTGCCATGTGAGTGTTAAACTTGAATTCTCCAGGCTGAGGAAATTTAGAAAAAAAATTCTTGAAGATGAAGCTTGTCAAAATACACAAAGTCATTTGTTCAGCTCCTTTCCCCCTTCCTTTTCTGGCAAAGGGCTTACTGGGATCAAGGGTAGATAAGATACCCATGTATCTATATGTCTTATGTATGTATATATATATGCACATGAATATGTATATATGCATTTATCTCCTCCCTTTCTGCTTCTCTCTGTATCTCTTATTTATCCAGATAGATCAGGATAGAGTTCATTCCATCAAAAATGTTAAGTATATTCTATGTGCCAGTCACTGTGCTAGGCACTAGTGAAACAAAGTCCAAAGTGAAAATGATCCTGCCCTGAAGGAACTTTGTAATGAAGGAGACAATATATGCATATCTCAGTAAATACAAGCTACACACAAAGTAGTCTCAAGGCATACTGAGGAGGAGAAAACACTAGCATATAGAGGGTAGCAGCAGGCAAAAATTTGATACTTGAGTTTAGCCTGGAAGGAAGTTACAGATTCTTAGACATTGAAATGATAAGAGGAAATATTCCAGGCATAGGGGCAGGCAGTGTGAAGGCACAGACATGCATATCAAAAATCATGCATGCATGAGGAGCAGGAACTAAGTCAGGCTGGTGTAATCATAGAGAGAGTGGATGGAAGTAACATACAAAGAGGTTGGAAAGAAAAGATGGGTCAGGCTGTGAAGAACTGTTAACGCTCAAGAGACGAGTTTATATTTGATCTTAGAAGTAATAGATAGGCATTACTTTATTGAATGTGAAGGGAGGGAATAGTTAGACTATGTTTTAGGAACATCACTTTTGTGGTTTTAAGGTGGATAGATTGGATTAAGGAGAGGCTTGAGGAAGGGAGACCAAAAAAGAGACCCTTGCAATCAGCAACTGAAATGGTCAAGCTTGAATTGGCTCTGTGGATGTAGGGAAGGGGCTATCCAGGATAGATGTTGTTAAGATAGAAATGATAAGCTTTGGCAACTGAAGGGATATGCAGGATGAAAAGCTGAGGTAAGGATGACACCAAGGTTGTGCACTTGGGTGATAAGGATGACAATGGTGCCCTTTTAAATTATAATTTGTTGGGAGAGATTGTGAAAAGGGGCTTGTGTCACCAAATGTCTTTTCTTTAAAAAAATTTTTTTAAAAACAATTTTCTCAGGTGGGAAGGCCAGGAAATTGGGAATAAGTGACTTGCCCAACATCACACAATTAGTAAATGTTAAGTGTCTGAGGTCAGATTTGAACTCAGGTCCTCCTGACTCCAAGGCCAGTCCTCTATTCACTGTGACACCTGGCTCCCCCTCAAATGTCTTTTCTACTTAGACCAATAACTTGATTAGGGGCAAATTTGACTTTCCCCGTACTTTAAAGGTCATTGATTTCATGCTGATAGAGAGGCTCCACGGTGTAGTGGAGAGAGAGATGACCTTGAAAACAGAAAGAAGAAAGCAAAGCAGAAAAAAAGAAAAAGAAAGAAAAAATGAGGGAGGAAAGAAGGAATGAAAGAAGGAGAAGAGATGGAAAGAAGAAAGGAGGGAAAGGAAAAAAGATATTAATTAAAAGAAAGAAAAAATATCTTCAGTATCATATTAGCATAGTCACACAAACCAAATTCCCATATTGATCACATATAAAAATGTACATTTTACATATTACTCCATCATCTCTGTCATGAGGTAGACAGACAATGTCCTTCATCAATCCTCCTGAGTGGTCATTGCTCATTACATTGACTAGAATTCTGAAGTCTTTAAGAAGTGTTGATTTATAAAGGTCTCTTACATTCTAGATTCTTGAATCCATCTAGAAATCCATAAATGCAAAAATATGGGGAGCATAAAATATGGATTATATGTAGCTGCTTAAAGAGGAGTCTTTAGGTACAGGCATTACTTCTTTAAAACCCACTGTCAGAATTATTTAACCAGTATTAAGACTTTCTCTGAGATTTCATGAAAAGCAGGGATTCTCAGAGGCTTTCCAGTATGGTTGGTCATCTTTGGAAACGCTGTCCCTTCAGCCTAAATGTAATCATACCTGCTCCCAAAGAGTGCCTTGGATTATGCAGCAGCTCTCAACCTGTGGCTTATGTTCAATTTATAACAATGAAAATAAATCCTGCATATCAGATATTTATGTTATGATTCATAACAGTAGCAAAATTACAGTTATGAAGTAGCAATGAAAATAATTTTATAGTTGGGGTCACCACAACATGAGGAACTGTATTAAAGAGTCACTGCACTAGGAAGGTTGAGAACCACTGGATTATAGGATCAGAGATTTAGAGGTGAAAGGGAGTTTACAGGTCATCTAGTCTCACCCCTTCATTTCATAGTTGAGGAAAATAAGGTTAAGTAATTTGTCCAAAGTCACACTGATAGTGACAGATCTGGGATCTTCAACTCTATTATACTTTCTATGGTACTCCTCTTGTTGATGGATTGATGATTTATTGGAATCCCTGATTGGAATGGGGAAACAAAAAAGGGATTGTGGAAAGTTAGCTTTTAGAAATCCCTTGTTATGTCTATCTGTTGAAATCTTCTCCTTCAAGTTGCATATCAGTTCCTAATTCCTCCATGAGTATTTTCCTCATTGTCCCAGCTAGAAGAAGGTCCTTTCTTTCCCCAAGCCTCATGTCTTCCTGACCTATCTGCTATGCATTTTTCATTCTTATTTATATTGTCTTTTTGTTTACATATCTTACCACTCTACTGAACTGTAAGCTACCTGAAGGTATAGATATGTGTAGACTTTTCTCATCATTCTATATCTAGACCCTCTTAGAGAAGCTTATGTTGAATTAAATTAAATCTTTTAAATATTTCTTGCCTGTCTTCTCTCCGATATAAATACCTCATTTGATGCTTTGCACCAACCCTATCAGTACGTGCTATCCTCTCTATTTTACAGAAAAGACATCTGAAACAGACAGAAGTTAGGTGAGTTGCCCAGGGTCATACAGCTATTAAATGTCTGAAGTAGATTTGGAACCGAAGTCTTCCTGAATGCAAGTCCAATGTGCTATCCATTATGCCACCTACTTGCCTCATACTTAGAAGTATATTATGATCTGTTTTTAATCCAAGCAGGTGTTTTATATTAAAATTTTGATTCCAAATTTACGATAGCTCTGTTCAACTTTTTTCCAGGAATTCCTTAGTTGTGAACATTTCTGTGCAATCCTATAGTGAACCTATATCCTCTCTAACTGCAAGCTTTGATTTCAATGCTCTAAAACCCGTCACCATTTTTCTTCTTCTTTTTTTTTTCTGCTTTTTGGAGAGCAGTTGGGGTTAAGTGACTTGCCCAAGGTCACATGGCTAGTTTTTTGTGTTAAGTATATGAGGCCAGATTTGAACTCACGTACTCCTGACTCTAGGGCTGGTGCTCTATTCACTGCACCACCTAGCTGCCCCACCATTTTTTTTCTTGCTGATGTAATCCCTCTGTTCAGATATTCTCACGCTAACCAGAAGAAAATAAATTTTGTAATTTAAAACTTTGTAAATTTAAAAATTAAATTAAATTTTGGACTTTGTAAAATAAACTTTGTAATTCCTTTGTGTTAAGACATTGAAAGCCTCTATTAAAATGCATGTGTATTACCTATAAATGAAAATGCATTAGTGATCATCCATTATGTTCTTAGTAGGGCATTAATGATTAGGGGTATTTTTTTATTGGAGAAAAAGAAGAGAAAAAATCCAGAGGCTTAGGTCATGCTTAGGAGATCAAGGCTGGGAGTATTGTGACATGAGAATACAAGACCCTGGGAATAGGCAAGCATATATAAAGGAGATAAGAGTAATGAAAAAAAACCCAACAAACCAACAAACCACTGTCTACTTCACTATTTGGCTATAATTTATTAATTTACATTTCATCGTTATATTTTTTTAAATATACATTGCATTTCTCAACATAATGAGCTAGGTGGCATAGGGTAGAGATTCAGATCTGGAATCCAGAGCATTTTAGTTCAAATCTAGCCTCAGACATTTACTGGTTGTGTGACTGGACAAGACACATTAACTCTCTGGCTCAGTTTCTTCACCTGTAAAATGAGTATAATAACACCTATTTCTGGGTTCTTGAGAGGATAAGATGAATTAATTGTATTAATGGTAAAATTAAATTGTATAAATTATAATTAATTGTAAACTACTTTGCAACTAAGGTTTGCAAATACAAATGTTGGTTATTGTTATTATTTCCTTGTCTATCCAAGGAGCAATGTTTTATAAAGCAAATTTTTTTTTGTGCTTTTTGGAGGGAGCAAAGAAGGGCATTTGGGGTTGTGATTTGCCCATGGTCATATGACTAGTAAGTGTTAAGTGTTTGAGGCTGGATTTGAACTCAGGTCCTCCTGACTTCAGGGCCAGTGTTCTGTTCACTGAGCCACCTAGCCACCCCTCCACATGATTTGATTTTAAAGACAGAAAAAAGTAGTTGTTTGCTGTAATTTCCAATCCTGTCAGGGAAATAACAGGTTTCTCAATCCTCTTTGGAGCCAAGTATAATCTGCTAATGAAATTCTTGTAAATATCTATCAAGAAACATCATTTAAATACTTTTACCTTTTTTTGTAGGTGTGAATGCAAGGCAATTGGGGTTAAGTGACTTGCCCAACTAGTACGTGTCAAGTGTCTGAGTTTGGATTTGAACTCAGGTCCTCCTGACTCTAGGTTCAGTGCTCTATTTGCTGCATCACTTAAATACTTATGAAAAGAAAAAACATAAGTCATTTTCTGCAAGAGAGTATTTTCATAAAATGACTTTAGAAATTCATTATGTATGAGTAGTCTTTGAATAACAACTTTCCCTAGATAAACCTATGATACTTCTTAAAAACTTCAAGGGAGGGTAGCGTGGAAGTGTAGTGTGTAGAGGACTGGTTTTGCACCCAAAAGATGAGGGTTCAACTCTTGCTTCTACAATACTACTATTATTGTTATGACTCTGGGCAAACACCTTGATTTAACATGCATTTAACTGGAATGCAAGGTCATTATGAGTAGTGATAATTTCATTCCTTTCACTTATATTTCCAGAGCCTAGCATAGTCCCAGGAACAGAGTAAATAATAAATCCTTCTCAGCAGATTGAATATTTGATGTTAAGAGACAACAAAGAAGCAGAGCATCAAGTCACCTTTTAGCAATGTCCACTTGAGTTCTCTTGTCATCTCTGCTTGCTGAAATCCTTGCTTTGCAGACCCCCCTCAGTTATTAACTCTTCTTTTAAGTTTTTCCTGATTCTCCCAGCTAGATGATATTCTTCTCCCTGAATTCTCATGCCTTTCTGATATTTTTTTTTTTGCTTTTTTGGAGGGCAATTGGGGTTAAGTGACTTGCCCAAAGTCACACGGCTAGTTTTTGTGTCAAATGTCTGAAGTCGAATTTGAACTCAGGTCCTCCTGACTCCAGAGCTGGTGCTCTATTCACCGTGCCACCTAGCCGCCCCCTTTCTGATCTTTCTTATGAATTTTCTCATCTTTTTGTAATATGTTACAAAGCTAGCATTGCAAGATACTTGGGACTGGGATAGTGGGAATTTTTCGTTGAATTTCTTGAAGCTATTGAAGTACCTTGTGAATAGTAGATATTTAACAATTGCTTCAAATTAAATGGAATCTTTTGATTTATCTTGCCTCTCTGTCTTTTGCATATAATAAAGCAAATAGGAGGTCATAAACAAGGACAATTAGAATTGATACTGTACCTTTCTCCTTTATTAAGTAGAAAAACTGTATTTCCTGAGTAACCAGGTTTTTACTAGACCCACTGCTTTTGGGGTGTTTCTGTTTGGGCATGAATATTAATTTTTTGGCTTTGCCTTCAAGGGTAAAATGGATGTGTGTGTGTGTGAGAGAGAGAGAGAGATAGAGAAAGAGAGAGAGAGAGAGAGGGAGAGAGAGAGAGGGAGAGAGAGAAAGAGATCGAGAGATTAGAAGCTGAAGACATGCAGAAGAAGTTGACTCTTCAATTTTTCCATCCCTAATTTCCATCTTGCCTTCCTAACTTTGGAGAATTCCCTCTTTAGTGAGATTGTGCCTCTCTCCTGGTAGATAGTTCATTTGTTCTAACCTATTTTCTGATATACAGTATTCTAATCTGCATAATTTCTTTGATTTCTGTTTGCTATTTGCTTCAATAAGCAGTTTTGCTGATTTATATTTTAGTGGTCTCTTGTATAATTAGTATTTGGTGTAAGTAGTCAAACTGACAATCATAAGTTAATGACTAAGGACCAGGAAAGTAGCTTTTGTTCTGAACCTTAGGGAGGAAGCAAACATAAAACCCTACTCATTGCTTCTCAAAGACTAGAAGATATAAAATCCAGTTTCATTGTCTTTGTCCTATTCTTAAGGGAGGAGTTAGAGTCCCCCTTTGAGAAGAGTATGGAAGATTCCACAAAAAAAAGTTAATACCTTCCCGAAGGTAGCCATGTGGACATAAGCATCCTATTCAGGCATACACACCTTACAATGGAATTAAGCTAAGCTAAGATGGACATAGCTGACAGTTGATGAAATGCAAGGATTTTTGAGGGACTGCTAGCTTAATGTCCCAGGGTTGTGTTTAAGTCTTAGGATGGTCATGAGTTTTGGATGGGATTCAAGATGAGTTAATATAAGAATGACTAAGGACCCATAATCAATTTTCCAAATTGTACCTCACCCATTATTTTTTAAAAATTCATAACGGATTAATACTAACATGATTCTCCTATACCGTACATATGGGATGCTTGAGCCTGGGCAAATCACTTGACTTCTTAGTGTTCTGGAAACACTCTATTGCAGGGCCAGGCAACCTACAGTATGGAGGCCACTTGTGGGCCTCTAGGCCCTTGAGTGCAGTCCTTTCACTAAATCCAAACTTCACAGAAGAAATCTCACTATTAAAAGGATTTGTTCTGAAAAATTTGTAATCAGTCAAAAAATCACAGTCAAGCACGTAGGTCACATAATCCCTAGGCCACAGATTTCCCACCTCTGCTCTAAAGCTATGAGTTGCAGAGAAGATGCTGACATGCATTGATAGATGAAATTTCTTCATCTGTGAGTTCCTTTTACCCACCCAATTACAGGTCCACTACTTGTTCCCTCATCTGTCTGGAAAATAGGGAATACTGGTGTCTTAGTCTTGAGATACAAGTAATAAGGCTTGAGAAGAAGCAGGATAGAGTAGAAAGAACATTGCACTTGTATTTGAAAGACTTGGGTTCAAGTCTTGGATTAGTCAATTAATAGCTGTGTCATTATTCAAGTCAATTAACCTTTTTAGTTTTGGTTTCTTCATCTTTTCAACAGGAACGAGGATCAGAAGAGACAATGGATATGAAACTGTTAAAGCAAGGAAGAAAATATGTGAAATGTTATTCATACTACTAAATATAGAATAATATGTGCTATGCTTATATGACATAATATATAATTATATAACGTACTTATATAATACTAATAATTGCACTAGTACTGATATTTTTATATTAATAATGTTCTCTACTAATGCTATTAATAATGTTGTCCTTCAGTCATTTCAGTCCAACTCTTTGTGAACCCACTTGGGGTTTTCTTAGCAAAGATGCTGGAGCAATTGGTCATTTACTTCTTCAGCTCATTTTATACATTTGGAAACTGTGGCAAACAAAGTTAGGTGACTTTCCCAGTGTCACACAGCTAGTAAATGTCTGAAACTCAGAAAGTTTGAACTCAGAAAAATGAATCTTCCAGATTTCAGGTCTGGCACTCTATCCTCTATACTACCTAGCTGCCCTCAGTTATACTGGTAAACTGGTTTTAAACTTTTATTTTTACAAATAAAAAGAAAATTCATGATTACAAATCTGTGAGACTGTCTTGCACAGAGGTCCACCTGAATCTTAAAGTCAATTTAATCTGTCTTAAGGTTTGGGCCAAAATAGTAATACATCACCATATGGTAGCAGAATATCTAAATGTCAAATTCAGGGTTTATTTGTTTGTTTCTGAAGATGAGCACGGACTCCTATAAAGGCTGATATTTAAGAAACAAACAAACAAAACCCCAAACAACTCACGTTACCAAGTAGGTTAGTGGTAGTATATCATGGAAAGACTCCAATGAGAGTCAGGATATTTGAGAATGAACACCTGTTTGTTGTTAATTTAACTGCAGAACCTTGGACAAGTTAGTTAACCTCCTTGGAACCTGTATTTTTTTCTTTAACCTGTGAAGTAAAGAGATTAGCCTAGATGACCTCTGAAGTTCCTTCCAGCTCAAATTATGTGATTCTCTGAATAAAAAAAATTAATTTGTTCTGCCCCCCCCCCTTGCAAGTCTTATTTCCTAGTTATTTCATCACATTTATCCCTGAGTACCTGTACCTGGTTAAATTTAAGTTTCTCAAAAGAAGGAGGGTACGGTGGGATTGGGAACACTGACAAACAGATCCCTCTGCTACAAAAGGGAATAATGCCCAAACATGGAAAAAACTTACAGTATCATCATCATAGTGTATGTATGCCTTCTGATGTATTTTCATGGATTTGAAGAGGCATTTGATTTCCACAGAGGCAGCATGGGGGGTAATGGTGGTCTTAGTGTCAAGAAGGACTGAATTCAAATCCCTAGGATGAGTTACTTCACTTCATGTGTTTCAGGAAGCTCTCTAGGACTTCATTGCTAAGTCAGAGATGGTTGTAATCATGTAGTTAGATTGAAAGACAGCAGCTTGGCACAGGCATTAAGAATATTTGATCTGTAGTCAGAAAGATCTAAGTACAAATCCTGCCTCAGACACTTACTAGCTATGTGACCCTGGGCAAGTCTTCTAGGCTTTATTATCACATTTGTAAAAATGAGGATAATATCACCAGTCTCTCAGGGGTTGCTGTGAGAAGCAAATGAGATGGTCTATATAAAGGTGCTTAATGAATTTAAAATTCTTTGAAAATGTCAGTTATTTTTGTCATTGATCGTCAACATTGTGAATCAAAGAATTTGGAAAGGTGAAAGTAAAATATAGGATTTTAAAAAGATCAATGGAGCAGTAATCTGAAAAGGAATTCATCATTCTCTTGGACCTTGAAACCAATGAAACTAACACAAATACTTATTTTCATCATTTCATTCTTAAGAAATGTCTAGTTTAAGTTGAGGAGGAAGAGTCATAGGGATTTTTTTCTTTTAATTTTCAGGAAAACTATCAGATTGAGTCAGTATACAATTTTTTCTTCCTTACCTCCTAACAATTGGATTCTAGATGTTTCAACCCTTGTTAGTAGTTTTCTGCAATACTTTGCTCTATCTCATGTTGTTTATTGCCCCTCAAATACTTTGTTGTTTGAATAATTGATCTGCTGGATAGAAAAGCTTAATGTCAACATATTATTTTTCCCTCCCCCAACTTATTTTCTCCTCATAAGTTGGCTTTTCTGCCTATAATTAAAGCAGGAACTTTAGCTGTGATATCTTTGTCCTTATAATGAGTTCCCTGGTGACATGAAAAAATTCGTCTTTCACTTCAGCCTAAACTCACCATGGCTTCCTGATCCTTTTACTGGGATGATTGGCTTGACTCTGTGCCAGTATTAGGTTGACTGATCAAGTCCCAGAAGTACATATTAAAATTAAAGTTATGCCATCGAAGTAGGGTTACCCATTTTTCTGCAAATGGAGCATAATGGCCAGCTTCCTATTAGCCCCTTTATTAACTAGAGCCTGTCTTATACTTGTGCCATTTTCCTGAGATAAGCTCAGAAGGAGACATTTTTCCTGATTGAGAATTTCAAGTGATGTGTTTCACATGAGCTCCAAATGTTGTTATCTTTTGTCCTTTTAATGGCCATAACAAATGCTGAAAATGAAAAGTTCTCTTGTGGCCAAAGGGTTAAACTTTCCTGGGAGAGGCTATAGCAGTACATTAGACAAGGGCATTTGAGTTTTGTAAATGCCTTCAGAATTTATTACTAGCGATCGCTGTTCTTTTCCTTAGACATTATTTATTGATGTTTAATGCAGAGATTTTTTTCCCGTTAAATTCTATAGGGAGTGCATCAGGTTAAGTCATCTTGTCTGGCTTCCATGGGAGGTCTTCTTTCTCATTATGTAAACATTACCATTATCCAATAAACTCTCTAGTAATTGTTCAGAGAGTGTGCATAATGTTTTCCTCCCATTATCTTTCCTGAGAAACATTTAAAGTCAGAACCATGAAGAGTGTCTTAAAAATCATTCTCAGACACCTGCAATTTTCATGATCTAGAGTTTCCATAAGTGCCTCCGATTTTGAGGAAATAAAATGATTGTTTGTCCTGCCTACATAGCCCAGGCAAGCAATCTGAAAAGTAGCTTCCCTGTAAATGACTCACTCCACAGAGGGATTGGTGACATTTTAGTGACTTGTTGTAAATAGTGCAGTGGGACTAAGTAAACTGACTTTAATGACTAGCTTTACAAGGCAGTTTGTTTCTTGCTCATGAGCTCAGTGACCTTTTCCCTTGAGACAGATATTAGAAATCTACATTCAATTTTTTAATTTCTAATTTTTTTTGCTTACTAACCAAGAACAGAGAGAGGCAGAAAAAGGAAAAATAGAAAAAGAGTTTTTTATATCATATATAAAGAAAATAACTGTTATAATATCAGTAACCAGTATCTAGAAGGATTCATGGAAGATAGACTGTAAAAACTGGAAAATGATATTGAGGTGACATAATCTGACACTTTCATTTTATACATGAGGAAATTCAGGACCACAGATCTTGAGGGCTTGCTCAAGGCCACTCAGCAAATTCATGGTATTAATGTTAGAATCTCTATGATCATCAGCAAGAGACTTTCACATTATGTGTTAAATCAGTATTCATAATAATGAAGTATTTTTATATCAAGAAGTAGAGTCTGATGTACTTTCATCTTATCTTACTGAGACTATGGCAAAAATCTTCTAAGTAGCCTTTTTGCCTCTTGTCTTTCCCCATTTCCAGGCCATCATTTTCTCTACTGCCTAACTAATCTTTATATAGAATTCTGGTCTTAGCACTTTTCTCCTCAAGTACCTATTGAATAAAATACTCTGAATTCAAGGCTTTTCACTAAGTAAATCTACCTGGGACATTCTCTATTTGGAGTCAATGGACTTGGAGTCTCTACAAATTTGAGACTGGGCAAGTCATGGAGCCCATTAGACTGAATGGCCAATAAGATCCATTTTAATGTTAATTCAATGATTCCACTTTCCCTGCTACTGGCTTCTCTCCCCCTCCCTCCCATATATATTTAAATTCACTTACAAGTCAAGACATCACCCTCCTGATGTAATTAGTCCTCTTTGAGAATGGATGAACAACAACAACAACAATTCTATACTGCATCCATAAGGAACTATTATCTATTTTCTAGTCTTATCTTACTCTTTCTTCTCTCTTGGTTTGTCTTCTTTCCTTTGGGCCTAGAATGGAGTCTTCCCCTTCCATCCTCACCATGTCACAATCTCTGTCTATTGAAATGTCATTTTACAAGGAGTACTTTAGCTCCTACTTTTTCCATGAAATTTTCACTGACTGATTCTTCCACTCACTTTAAAGTAATGTATCTACTATCAAATTTCTTTTAGCACTGCCTGGACTTTGTATTTATCTTACTTCTCCTTATATCTGTCCTTCTTCTTATTATATTATAAACTTCTCTCAGCAGTGTCTTTGTAAGATAGGTCTTTGCGTTGCTAGAGCCTAGTAACCTTATACACAATAGGTGTTTAAAATCCATCAAATTAAAAAATAACTGAATTGTGTTCATAATAGTTGTAGTAGTGCAGTGGATAGAGTGCTGGGCATGGAGTCAGGAAGACTCATCTTTCTGACTTTAAATCCAGCATTAAACAAATTAAGTATGTGATCCTTGCCTCAGTTTCTCATTTGTACAATGTCAGTGTGTGATCCATGTAAAATAAGCTAGAGAAAGAAATGGCAAACTACTCCAGTACCTTTGCCAAGAAAACCCCAAATGGGGTCACAAATAGTCAGACTCAATTGAAAAAGAACTGAAGAAATTTAATTCTAATCCAGCATACATTTACTCATTGTTTATGACATGTCAGGGGTTATGCTAAATCATAAAGATACACTTAAAAAGCAGAAAGTCCCTGCCCTTAAGTAATGCCTTTACATTCTAAAGAGGAGAACAAAATACAAAAGGAGGAGGTGAGAAAGTGGGGGATGGATGAGAAACCGGAGAATGCCTAAAGCAGAGACATTTTTTTCTATGAGGTTGATATCAGACTGGGGGCAGCAGATGCAAAGTGACATGATCTGAGTTTGTTTTCTGCTCTTCATAAAGGGGGGCATTGGAGGAGGTTGGTATTCCACCCTCCAGACCTCTAATAGGAGAGGAGAGGGTGTTGAGGCAGGAGGTATCAGTCGAAGCCTGAGTAGCATGATGGTGGTGATTTTATTTATTTATTT
>JAQQSW010005781.1:0-14099 GCA_028646575.1 Pseudocheirus occidentalis | reverse complement strand
ATTCATTCATCTCAGTAAAGGGACAGGGACAGGGTAGAGAACAAAACAAGGTGGGGGTGCAGGATAGGAAGGAGGGACATACAATTAACCTCTCACAATTTGCTCACCATGGAGATGTCCTGTGTAATTACACAGGTACAGCCTGTATTGAATTGCTGCTCCTCCCAGTGGGAGTGGGTGACAGGGGAGGAATTGCAAGAAAGCTTTACAATTTAAAGCTATACAATTAAATGCAACTGGGAAATAATACATACAGGGACGGGGGCAGGGAGGAGCTCCCTGCCCTGCTAGAAAGCTAGAGGGGGTTGGAGGAGGGCATAAAAGGGAACAGATTGTGGGATCATTGTTCTGGGCTGGGGGTAGGGACAAAAAGGGGAGAAAATTTGTAACTCAAAACCTTGTGGAAATGAATGATATAACCAAGAAAACAAATTAAGATTTAAAAAAAAATAAATTTACTGTAGACATTATAAAGTATTTGGGAATCTACCTGCCAAAAAAACCCCAGTACCTTTATGAACACAACTACAAACACTTTTCACACAAATAAAATCAGATCTAACTAATTCAAAAAACATCAATAGCTCATGGATGGTTCGAGCTAATATAATTAAAATGACTATTTTACCTAAATGAAATTACATATTTAGTGCCATACCAATCAATCTACCAAAAAATTACTTCATATAACCAGAAAAAAAGAGTGGCAACATTCATTTGGAAGAAGAAAAAGTCCTTAATATCAAGGCAACTAATGAAGAGAAATGCTAGGGAAGGTTGCCTAGCAGTACCATTTTAAACGGTATTATAAAGCAGCAGTCATCAAAACTACTTGGTGCTGCATAAGGAATAGCATAGTGGATGAAAGGAATAGATTGGGCACAAAAGAGTCAGTTGTCAATGATTATAGTAATATACTGTTTGATAAGCCGAAAGACCCAAGTTACTGGGAGAAGAATTCACTATTTGACAAAAAAACTGCTGGGAAAATTGGAATATAGTATGACAGAAACTGGGCATAGACCATCATCTAACACCATACACCAATGTCAAGTCTAAATGGATGCCTGATCTAGATATAAAGGTTGATACTGTAAATAATCTGGGGAAACAAGGAATAGTTTACCTGTCAGATTTATGGAGTAGAGAAGACTTTATGACCAAAGAAGTGTTGGAGAGGATTATAAAATGCACAATGGATTATCCTGATTACATTAAATTGAAAAGTTTCTGTAAAAGTCAATGTAATCAAGATTAAGAGGGAAGTGGGAAATTGGGAAAGAATATTTACAACCAGTGTCTCTGATAAAAGCCTCATTTCCAAAATATACAGGGAATTAAGTAAAATTTATAAGAATAAAAGTAATTTGCCAATTATTAATTGGTCAAATGATATGAAAAGTCAATTTTCAGAGGTAGAAATTCAAGATATCTATGAGTATATGAAAAAATGTTCTAAATCACTATTAATTTGAGAAATGCAAATCAAAACAACTTTGAAGTACCACATCTCACCAGTCAGATTGGCTAAGATGACAAAACAGGAAAATAACAAATGCTGGAGAGGAGGTGAAAAATTGGAACACTAATGCATTGTTGGTGGAGCTGTGAACTGATACATCCATCCTGGACAGCAATCTGGAACTACGCCCAAAGGGCTATAAATAATTGCATACTCTTTGACTCAGTTATACTACTTTTGGGGTTGTATCCCTAAGAGGTCATAGAAGTGGGAGGAAGACCAATATGAACAAAACTATTTATTGCAGCTCTCTTTGTGGTGGCAAAAAACTGGAAATTAAGGGGATGCCCATCAAATGGGAATGGCTAAAGAAGTTGTGTTATGTGAATTTAATGGAATACTATTATGGTATAAAAAATGGCAAGATGACAGCCTTCATATTCACCTGGGAAGGCCTATACAAACTGATGCTAACTGAGAAGAGCAGAACCAGGAAAAATTTGTACAGAATCACAGACAAATAGTATGTGTGACGACCAACTCTGATGAACTGGACTCTTCTCAGCAGCATACAAGTATAAGACCACTCTACAAGTCTCAGGATGGAAGGAGAATCTACATTCAGAGAAAGATCTAGAAAGACCAGAGTTTAAATGGAGACTGAAATAATCTACATGCTCTCATTTTTTCATGTTTGGTTTTCTTTCTTTTTTCCCATTTTTCACTCCATTGGTAACAACCCTTCTATACAGTCATACTATCATACAATTTGAAAGTATGCGCAGATCCTGTTCTTGATTGCATGCCCCCATGGGGAGGGGGAAAGGGAGGGAAGAAAATTTGGAACTGGAAAATTCGGAAAATCTGGAACTCAAGGGATTGTGCAACTCAATTTTGTAAACTGAATGTAAAGAAACAAGTTAATGAAAAAAAGAATAACCCACTCAACAATTCTGAGTCTAACCCTGAAAGATAAAAAGGATATTTAATACATTAAAGAACTTTTGGGCAAAAAAACTGAACAAATTCTAGCCCTACAGAAACCGCAAAATGATAGCCTCTCTGGGGCTAAAAACACATAGTTAATGCTCGGCTTTGCTCTGCTCCCAAGACGCTACCATGAACCCTTCCTGTCTACCTATCAGGCTGCCTTCAGCTGGAAATTTGTTTCTCTCTGTCACTTTGTGGATTATAGAGCTCTAAAATTTGTTTAGAGTCATATTTTATAGGTATTTGAGGTGGTTATGGGAGGGAGCTCATAGGGTTTTCCTGATACTATGCTACAATCTTGACTCTGCAGCTGTCATGTAAAGTCCTCTTTTATAAAATATACAAGGGATTAAGTTGAACTCTATAAGAATACAAGTCATTCCCCAATTGATAATTGGTGAAGGATATGGACAGCCAGTTTTCAGAGGATGAAATTAAAGTACCTATAAGCACTATTGAATAAAGAAATGCAAATTGAACAACTCTGAGGTACCACATCTCACCAGTCAGATTGGCCAAGATGAAAAAAACAAGAAACTGATAAATGCTGGAAAGCATGTGGAAAAATCAACATCAATGCATTGCTAGCAGAATAGTGAATTGATTCAACCATTCTGGAGAGCAATCTGAAACAATGTTCAAAGGGTATTGACCCAGCAATTCCAGTTCTAGGCCTGTATGCCAAAGAAATCATAGAAGTGGGAAAAGGACAAGTAAATGCAAAATTATTTATAGCAGCTCTTTTTGTGGTGACTAAGAATTGTAAATCAATGGGAAACCCATAAATTGGCTAAAGGGATGAACAAGCTGTGGTATATGAATGTAATGGAAATCTACTGTGCTATAAGAAATGAGGAGGAGACAGACTTCATAGCTACCTGGACAGACTAACTCTGACTGATGTTGAGTGAGAAGAGCAGAACCAGGAGAAACTTGTACACAATTGCAAACACAACGTCTGTGTGACAATCAACTTTGAAAGACTGGGCTTCTTTCGGCAATGTAAGAAATAAGAAAACTCCAAAAAACACATGATGGAAAGAGATATCCACATGCAGAGAAACAACTACAGAGTCTGAATACAAATTGAAGCAAACTACTTGCTCTCTTTTTTTCCTGTTTTATTTTGCTTCCTCTTTCCCATTGTTCATCCCATTTGTTATAATCCTTCTTTACAACCTGACTAATGTTTATTGTAAAGGTAATTGTAGATACTCTATTTTATTGCATGTTGCCATGTGAGAGGGAATAGGAGGGAACAACATTTGAAACTCAAGGGACTGTGGAACTGAATGTTGTAAACTAAAAGTAAATTAAAAAATTAAAAATTTTAAAAAAGGAAAGTCCTCTCTTTCACTGAATGTCCATATACTCCGCTGAAGTATTAATATTCATGTTTGCTCGGTTGATGATCCTTGGTTTTAATCCGTTACTTTGATCTCCAAACATCATATACCAAGCCCATTAATCACTTAATGTAGAAGCTGCTGTGTCTTGTGTTATCCTGATTGTGTTTTCACAGTACTAAAATTATTTCTTCCTGATTGCATGTATTTTCAGAGAATTCTTTCAATTTCTATCTTTTCTTCTGCTTTTGGAATATCAAGCAATTCTCCTGAGAATTTCTTTAAAGATGATTTCTAGACTTTTTTTATCATGGCTTTCAGGTAGACCAATAATTTTATAATTATCTTTCCTGGATCCATTTTCCTGGTCATCATTTTCCCAATGAGATATTTCATATGGTCTTCTATTTTTTTTTCATTTGTTTACATCTGTTCTATAGTATCTTGATTTCTCATGAGACCATTAGCTTCCATTTCCTCCAATCTAATTTTGAAGGAACTATTCTGTTCAGTAAGTTTTTAAACTCCTTTTCCATGCCAGAAATGTACCTTTTTAAAACATTCTTTTCCTCATTGGTTTTTTGGGCCTGTTTTGCCCTTTGATTTAGTCTATTTTTAAGGTGTAATTTTTTTCAAGTCATTGACTCACTTCTCATTCTTTTATTACATCATTCTCATTTCTCTTCCCAATTTTTCCTGTATTTCTCTTACTTGATTTTCAAACTACTTCTTGAGCTCTTCCATGGTCTATGAGCAGTTCATATTTTCCTTGTAAGCCTTTGGTGCAGGATTTTTTACTTTGCTGTCTTCTCTTGGTTCTATGTTTGGATATTCTTTGTCACCAAAATAAGATTTTGTAGTTTGATTTTGTTTTCTCTCTTTGCTCATTTTATCAGTCAATTATTTGACTTTTGAGCTATTTACCATTATACAACTTTGCTTCCAGAGTGGAATGTGCTGTGTCCCAAATCTCTGAGATTTTGTGCAGCTGTTCTCAGAGCTTCTTCCATAGACCTACCTCAGAACTCTGAGGAGGATGCCCTCTTTACAGCTGCCACCAGCTCTGCCATGCCAGGACCCCTCACCCTTGAACCTCTACCCAAGACTAGGACCCAGATCCAGGCAGGTCAAAGCAACAGCAATTACCCTCTGAATGGTCCCTTGGTCTTCATATAATCTGTAGCCCTGGGGTTGGGGTGGTAGCCAGGAGGTTGCAGCTGCAGTCACCACCACCTCCACAGCCAGGGGGGCAGGGGCTGGACTGTGAATCTCTTTTCCATAGAGTAATCCTGGGGTTTCTCAAGAGCTCTTTCAAGACATTATTGTATCCACATAAAGAGAACAAACTGTGGACTCTAACTGAAGACTGAAGCATACTATTTTGTTGATGGTTCTCATTTGTTCTATTTCTTCCTTCAAAACATGGATAATGTGGAAATATCATTGAAAAGATGTAACATGTATAACCTATGTCAGATTGCTTGTTTTATTAGGAGGTGAGAAAGGAGAGAGGGAGGGAGAAAAATTTGTAATTTAAAATCTAATAAAGATAAATGTTTCAAATTGTTTTCACATGTAATTGGAATAAAACAAAATGCAATTAAGAAAAAAAATAAGAGAAATTATACTATTGTGGTATAGGAAATCAAGAATAGGCAGATATCAGAAATATCTGGAAAGACTTTCATGAACTGATTTAAAAAATAAGGAGAGCAGAACCAGCCCTTTGTCCAGGAACTGGCAGTCTTCTTCACATTGGCATTAAGATCATTACAGAGTAATACCAACACTGTAATGATCAGTTCTGCTTACTTAGCTGTTCTCAGCAAGACAATGAAATAAGACAGTTCCAAAGTACTCATTATGGAAAATGTTATCCACGTCCAAAGAATATGTTGTAGTCTGAATGCAGATCAAAACAGATGATTTTCACTTTCTTGGGTACATGTGTGTGTGTTTGTGTTTAAGGGAGTATGAGGTTTTTTTGTTATCTTTCTTTATTCTTTTTTTATAATTATTCTTTTTAATTTATTTTTTAAATTTTATTGACTTGTTTGTTTACTTTTAGGTTACAAGATTCAGTTCCAGAGTCACTTGAGTTTCAGAGTTTTCTCCCCTTCCTCCCCACACCCCACCCCCATCACGGTGGTATACAATCATGTATAGGATCTGCAAACTCCTTCACATTGTACAATAGTCTGGTTGTATAGGTGTTATAGCCAATGGAGTAAACAATGATAAAAGAGAAACAAAAGCCAAACATTGAAAAGAATGATAGCATGCATTGCTTCAGTCCCCTTTTAAACTCTAATCTTTCTGGATCTTTCTCTGAATGTACACATCTCCTTCCATCCTAAGACTTGTAGAGTTGTCTTTTAGCTGCGTGATGCTGAGAAGTGTCCAGTTTTTCAAAATTGGTCATCACACATATCATGTGTCTGTGACTGTGTACAAATTTTTCCTGGTTCTGCTCTTCTCACTCAGCATCAATTCATATAAGCCTCTCCAGGTAATTATAAATATCTTTCTTTTTTCACAGAATGACTAATACAGAAATATGTTCTACATGATTGCATAAATATAACCCATATCAAATTGCTTATCATTTTAGCATGTTTGCTAACTTGTTCTTTTTGCTAATACTATCAGAAAAGAAAGAAGTTTTCTTCTTTGTTTTTCTCACAATTGGCCCCTTCATTTTTCTGCTCTCCTTTCTCCTTGACATGTCCCCTCAATGTGGTTGGTATTTTTTTATGATCTTAATGCCAATGTGAAGAAGACTGCCAGTTCCTGGACAAAGGGCTGAATGAGGAAGAAATCAGCTTAGTCACAGAGAATGCCTCCTTCCAAGTCATGAAAAAATTCATACTAGGGGGCAGAACCAAGATAGGGGCGTAGAAGCAGCCAAGTTTTGCTGCTCCCACACAGCCACCCTAAATACCCATAAAATATGGCTCTAAACAAATTTTAGGGCTCCCAAACTCAGAAAAACACAGAAAACACATCTCTTGCTGAAGGCAGCTCGGCAGGAGGGACTCATCACAGCAGACTGGGAGCTGAGGCCAGCCCAGACAGAAACCGAAACTGTGGCCAGGCCCCAGGGCAGTCGGGTGGAGCCAAGACACAGCGTGAGTCTAACCTGGAGAAGAGATCTGCAGCACCTGGAGTAATCTCCACATCCATCAAGCCAGGTTTACAGAAGGTAAGTGAAAGTCAAGCTTTCAAGTTAAATTTGAGGGAGGAAAAGCAGTTTGGCCAATCTGCTCCCAGGGCAAGGAGGCAGCGGTGAAAAGGCAGGGTCTGCTGGAACCAGTAACTGCCTCCACTGGGCTGCTTCAAATCTTCTGGCCTGCAATTACAGGGGGCCTGAGTCAACTGATCAGGGCCAAGCGGTCTTGTGTTGAGCGGCCTGGCTCCAGATTGTGGTCTTGGGAGGTAGTCCTGAGCTGCACTTTCAGCAAGCCAAAGCTGGTGGGGGCTGAAGCAGCCCCATAATATCTCTGGCAGCTGGGAAAACCCCAGCAATTTGGGACAGAGCTTTCCCTCCTGGAAGCAGAGTTCCACAGACCTAAAAAAAATCAACCAATTAATTGACTGGCCAACATGAGGAAAAGGAAGCAAAATAAGAACAGCAATAAAACTCTAGCATCCTTTTTTTGTGGACAAAATGATCAAAGCATAGAACAGAAGGAAGACAACACAGTCAGAACACCCACAGCAAATGCTTCCAAGACACTCAGAGATTGCCTAGAAGGTATAGATCAACCGAAAAAGGACTTTGAAAAACAAATAAGAGAAGTGGAGAAAAAGTAGGAAGAGAAATAAGAATGATGCAAGAAAATCATGAAAAGAGAGTCAACAACTTGACCACAGAAAACAACACTTTAAAAATAGATTAGCTCAAATGGCAAATGTGGCCCAGAAAGGCAATGAGGAGAAAAATGCCTTAAAAAGTTAAATTTGCCAGATGGAAAAAGAATCTCAAAAGCTTTTTGAAGAGAATAATTCCTTCAGAATTACAGTGGAGCAAGTGGAAGCTAATGACTTCATGAGAAACCAAGATACTATTAAACAGTTACAAAGAAATGAAAAAAAAAATAGAAAGCAATGTAAAATATCTCCTTGAAAGAACCACTGACCTGGAAAATAGATCCAGGAGAGACAACTTAAAAATTATTTGTCTACCTGAAAGCCATGATCAAAAATAGAACTTGGAAAGCATCCTTCAAGAAATTCTCAAGGAAAATTGCCCTGATGTTTTAGATTCAGAGGGCAAAATAGAACTTGAAAAAATTCACCAATCACCTCTTAATAAAGATCCCCAAAAGAAAACTAGAAATGTGATTGCCAAGTTCCAGAAGCCCCAGTTAAAAGAGAAAATATTACAGGCGGCCAAGAGAAAACAATTGGAATACTGTGGAAACACAATTAGGATAACCCAGGATCTGGCAGCTTCTACACTGAGGGATTGAAGGGCCTGGAATATGATATTTCAAAGATCAAGGGAGCTGGGATTAAAACCAAGAATCATCTACCCAGCAAAACTGAGTATATTGTTCCAGGGGAAAATATGGTTATTCAATGAGGTGGACGACTTTCAAGCATTCTTGCTGAAAAAACCAGAACTGAACAGAAAATTTGCCAATCAATCACAAGAATAATGAGAAGGTAAACATGGGAAAGAAGTCATAAGGAACTTATCAAATTTGAATTATTTACATGCCAATATGTAAAATGATAATAGTAACTTATGAAACTTTTCTTAGTATGAGGATAGGTGAAGGGAATACAAACATATATATACATATATATATGTATGTACGTATGTATGTATACTTACACATGTGTCTATATAGAAGGCTATATATGCATATGAACCCAAATCTGAGTTTGTGTGTATATGTGTATATAGAGGGTATAGGATTAATTGAATAAGAAGGGATGATACTTTAAAAGGTGAAATTCTGAGGTGGGAGAGGACTAGAATGAGAAGAAACAGGAAGAGACAAAATGGGGTTAATCATCCCATATAGAAGAGGCAAGGGATAACTGTTACAACTTTACTCTCATTTACTCTCATTGAATTTGGCTTAGGGAAGGAATGACATAAACTATAAACTGAGTATCATACCATACAGGAGAGTAGGGGGCATGGGGATGAAAGGCGGGATGAGGGAGGGAAGGTCAGGGTCTGGGGGAGGTTTGCTTGGAGCACACATTTTTGTAAAGGGACAGGTACAGGGTAGACAACAGAACAAGGGCGCAGAATAGGAAGGAGGGACATATGATAAGACTATCACAATATGTCCACTGTGAAGATGCCCTGTGTAATTTCACATGCACAGCCTATATTGAAGTGCTTGTCCTTCCAGTGGGGTTGGGTGACAAGGGAGAAACCAATAGAATCTAGAATGTAAAGCTCTGCAATACATGCAACTAGGAATTAAGATATACAGGGGCTGCGGTAGGGAGACCCTCTCTACCCTACCAGAAAGTTAGAGGAGTGTTGGAGGAGGGTGCAAAAGAGAGCAGATTGGGGGAGGGCCTTTACAGTGAGATCTCTGTTTTGGGGTTGGGGCAGGGGAAAGGGAGAAAATTTGTAACTCAAAAATCTCATGGAAATGAGTTACGTAAAGAAGAAAACAAATTAAAATTTATATTAAAAATAATTAATTTTTTAAAAATGTAGAAAGAAAAAATGCATACTGGAGTACAAGGAACCTCCACCAATGGAAAATATGGAGAATCTCAGAACAATCACAATGAGAAAAGGTGAATAGAAACAGTCTAGTTCTGTTAGGAGCTTATATAGGTGGGTTCCCTCCTGTACTCCTCAAGTCTAAGTAGGATCCTAAGTAGAAGTAGGATCAGAGAAGGAGTGAATCTAAAAGCAGAAAGAAGGCACAGAATCCCATCTCCACCATAGACAGCACCAAATGCCCCTGCAAGGACTCAGTCAGAGAGAGGAGGCCCCAGCAGCCAAGGAAACCTCCACTAGGCTTTCATGTGTTGGAAGAAAAGTGTTAAGTGAGGAAATAAGAGGAGACAGTAAAATCAGGCTGACTCAGCATCAATATTCTCTCAATGATGAATTAGGAAGGGAAGAACTCACTGGTTCAAGGTGTCCTACTCCTAACCACAGAAACAGAAGACACTAAAGGTCCACCCAAAGTCTCCTTCCTGGGGCAAGGAGGGAGGGATAATAGCATGGAAGAACTTGATCACAAAGGAACTGTCTCCCGCATGTATTGACACCTTTCTACATGTGGCAGGAATCTGTAGAGACTGGAAAAACTCCTTCACAGTGACCCAGATGGAAACATTCAACAAGCTGTATCAAGAGAAGTTGAAAGAGCTGGACAAGAACCGCTTCCCATGGGATCAGTGCTGAGATTGTCTGTGGAATACCTGTTGTTCTCTAATTTACCCACATTTCATCTGCAAATAAGAGAGAATTTTGCCTCCCCTGCCCTATCCCCATTCCCCCACTTTCTCTTCTCTTCTCTTACGTGTATAGCTCACACAAAGAAATAGTAATGTCAGAGTCTTGGGGCTCCATGTTTCTTCCCAGAGGAAAGCTTCTAGTGGGTCCCCTTCCTGGTCAGGCTCACTCTCCTTTGACCATCATACTTTGGATGCTATTGTAGAATGGTAAATTTAATCCTGTGATTTTGAGTACTTTAAAAATAAATGAATGCTGAATGTTGGAGGCTATTTCTGCCTATAGATATGAGGGTGATTCCAGCCATTTTTCAATAGATTTATTATGCTAAGAGGTTATGTAATGTCAAACAATTTTTGCATCCCCAAAATAACTGCAATAATACCAATGAGACCACGGAGAATAGCTTTCAAAATGTCATATTTTTGCATCATTATTGGTCAGTTGATCCATAGGGGCAGCTAGGTGGTGCAGTGGATAGAGCATCAGGCTTCATGTCAGGAATGATTTAGTTTAAATCTTGTCTCAGACACCAGATGGGTGACTTTGGACAAATCACTTAACCCCATTTGCCTGTTTCCTAATGTGTAAAATGAGCTGGAAAACGAAATGGCAAACCACTACAGCAGCTTTACCAAGACAACCCCAATGATCTTAGAAAAACCTGCAAAGATTTGCAGGAAATACAGAAGAGCAAAATGAGCAATACCAAGAGATCATTGTATACAATAATAGCAATATTTTTTTAAAGAATGTCTGAGCAAATGACTCATTTTGATTCCTATTTATAAATTAAATATAAAGGACAACCATTTGCTAGGTTGCTTAAGGAATAGAAAGGAATATGAGGTTAGGCTGAAGATCTCAGATCTCAAACCCTCTTTGTTACAGAAGCACAGATGCTTCTCAGCCTCATTCTGTTAGATGATTATCAACATTGTATTTGTGCCTTTGTTGCAGAAATTTCTTTTCCCTTTGGTTAATTATTCCCATAACATTGAGAAAGTATGTTTGGTTCCATGGTTTGAACTTCACATGACTGTGCAAGAGGACAAATATACCCAGTTGTATGGGGTATGGGATGACTACACATTCTGACTGAGAAGAGCAAACTTTCACTTACTTACATTTTGTTTGCCTCCTTTGGGGATCACTTGCTTTGATTGCAGAAATTTTGCCGTAAAAAAGAAAGGCAAGGACGTGATTAGGTAAAACATCACAGTTTCCCTACTATGAAATATCAATTCTGCCTCATAGGCAGAATCCGGAATGGTAAGGTGGTAAACATTCCTTTTCAAAAGAACACAATGGGGAAACTGAGTCATGAGGATCCCATCCTAGGCTGAGGCTTGGATTATCCTCTCCACTTTTCCAGGTGTAGACCTCAACCTGTAATGGTTGCTTTTGCTTTGAGCAATTTGTGACATTTCTCTCAGATGGTGGATTTTTGATTTGATTATTGGTGGATTTTTATGGCCCATCAAACAATTCAAAACACAATTTGTTGTAGTACAAAGAGCTTTTACCTCCTATGGCAAGTTTCATTTGTCAAAAAATGGCTTCACATCTCAAATTTAAATGTGTCTATGTGCAAAAGCCTATTGCTAGAGACCACTTTCACATAGCAGCAGATTCTCAGCAAGCCAAGTTCTTGTTTAGGAAATCAATAACCCAAACAAGCCTTTTGGACAAGTTTACACATGGCATAATTGAGCTAAATGTTTACCAATTTGAAACTTGAAACGAACCTGTTCCCAATCAGGTGACTTCAGTTTTGTTGAATACACTTTACAAACAGAATCAGCAACTCGTGATGAATAGGTTAAAACTACAACTTTTAAAATGGGGCTTACCCAAGTTGGGAGGCTGACTGCTTACCTCCTGTAACCTGGGATAAACTTCCAGCCTCTAGCTGGGGCCACTTCCCCCTCCCTCCTCTCATCAGATGTGTGATGAAACTCTCTTTTCCTAATTTGATCTGGGATGAGAGGAAATAACAGAAAATCTCCAGTGATATTTGCAGTGTTACTGAGATACCCTCTTGAATCAATGAAAGGGAATAGCGAAGGAGTGACCAAGCTTGTGAGGTGAGGGCGGGGGGTTCAAAGCCCCTTAATGATCAATCACAAAACCTCCACAATCTGCTAAGATGTTTTTAGTGTTCTAACTTTTCATAGCCATGTCCGACACATAACTACAGGAAGAAGAATCAAGTTTTTCTTTGCTAACCCAGGAACAACTATCAGGGAAGTCCCACTGAGTGTAGCTGTGAAGATCTGGTGGCCAGGAAGCCAGGAGAGAAGAGGGATCCTGCAGGAACAGGTGTGGGGACAGAGAGTCATGGGGTGTAGAGGGAGAGGAGTACTTGCAGTTTTACCAAATCCCTAGTCATGAGAGAACTGAGAGAATTGTGCTTGCTTTTCTGGATAGGGCTTTGGAAAGTGTGCCCAGGTACATGGCCTCAAACACTGGCCTGAGGGCCCTAGAGTATCAGGCCGAATGTGACACAGTGTTGTAATTGTCTGACCTGATGGGACCTGAGAGTTCAGGCCTAAAAAGCACTTCCAAGCCTTCCAGGTTCTTGGAGAGTGGCCTCAATTGCATTGTGAGGGAGGGAAAGGAAGAGAGGGGAAGTTGACTTATCTTCCAGTCTTGGCTGGAGAGAAGATGTAGATCTTTGTCTCTTTTGCTTTTGAGACTTATCAGAATAGAAAATGCATGTTCCACAGGGAAGGAGAAGGAAAGGCTAAGGAAAGAGTGAGGGCTTACAGCTAAGCAGTTTTCCCAGGTGGACAGGCCCACCTCTCCACCTCTCCAATGTCCAAAAGGGGAGATGAACAGCACTGGGTGCAGAGAAACCCAAAGAAATCAAGGCAGAGGTACACCTCCCTTCACATCTGAAACAAGGGGATAAACACAGGGTAAAGGTAAAAGGATGGAGTAGAATGTATTATGACTCAGCAAAAGTAAAAAAAAACAGCATGGGTAGCAATTCTTATCTCAGATAAAGCAAAAGCTAAAATAGATCTAATTAAAAGAGATGAAGAAGGAAACTACATCCTGCTAACAGGCACCATCGAGAATGAAGCAATATCATTACCTAACATATATGCACCAAGTGCTATAGCATCCAAGTTCCTAGAGGAAAAGTCAAGGGAAATAGAGGAGGGAATAGATAGCAAAACAATACTAGTGGGGGACCTCAATCTCCCCCTTTCTGAACCTGATAAATCTAACCTCAAAATAAACAAGAAGGAAGTTAAGAAGGCAAATAGAATTTTAGAGAGACTAGACATGGTAGATCTCTGGAGAAAACTGAATGGGGATAAAAAGGAATATACCTACTTCTCAGAAGTACATGGCACATTCACAAAAATAGACCATGTACTAGGGCATAAAAACCTCACAATTCAGTGCATAAAGGCAGAAATATTAAATGTATCATTCTCAGATCATGATGCAATAAAAATTATATGTAATAAAGGGCCAGGGAAAGGTAGGCAAAAAAATTAATTGGAAACTAAATAATTTGATCTTAAAGAATGAGTGGGTTAAACAAGAATTTATAGAAATGGGGGGACAGAGACAAGATGGCAGCATAGAAGCAGCAAAGCACCACAGCTCCCACACAAACACGCTAAAAAACTCATAAAATGGGACGCTAAACAGATTTTCAAGCTCCAAAACACTCCAAAAGACAGAAAGCACATCTGTTGCTACAGGCAGCAGGCGGGGCTCTTCACAGCAGTCTGGGACCTGCGGCCGAAACCCCGGCCGGGTCAAGCCCTGGGGCATTGGGCCGGGAACCGCGGCTATAGGAGAGCAGATCGGCTGCACTGGAGGCACAGTTACCACATCG
>JAQQSW010005780.1:0-14099 GCA_028646575.1 Pseudocheirus occidentalis | reverse complement strand
CGAGCTAAAGACTTGGGCAGAGCCGCATCTCAAGGCCCATGACCTCAGGCAAATGTCTTCCCTGAGAAGGTTTACTTTCCCAGAGCCTCAAAGAATCAAGGAGAGCTCAAAAAGGGGGGAGGGGTCCCAGAGCCTAAACCTCATCACAGTGAGAAGTTAAATGACTTATCCTGTCCCCAGGTCTTCCTATACCCAAGACTGGCTTTCTATCTACTATACTATACCTGCCACATCATTTAATTTCCTCATTTAATTTTAATTAATTACCTCATTTAATTTCCATATATAATCCTTTTTTCTTTTTTGATTTTATTTTATTAAATTTATTTTATTTTATTTTATTTTACTTTATTAAATTTATTTTATTAAATTTGTTTATCTACTTTTAGTTTACAACATTCAGTTCCACAATCCCTTGAGTTCCATTTTTTTCTCCCCCTCCCCCTTCTCCCTCATCCCTCCTTCCCTCCCCCCACCCCCACCAGAAGCATGCAATCCCATATGTAATCCTGAGAGTGATAGAGGGCAGAGAACATTCTCTCCTTTTTAAAGATGAGGAAACCTGAAGCTTAGGGACCTGAAGTGACCTACTTTATGTCACAGTGTTTTAGTGGCAAGGGGAAGGGCCAGAGCTAGGTCTGCTGACTCCTTGTCCAGTATTTCCAATCTAACTAACATTAAGAGAACCAAAGGAAATGATCATTTAGAATAGGAAGGAGAATAGAAGGACTTCACAAATCATAGTCTTAGAAAATTCAGAACTGAATTTAGGCAAAAAATAGTTCAGTGTTGGGGACAACTACGTGGTGGTGCAGTGAATAGAGCACCAGCCCTGGAGTCAGGAGGACCTGAGTTCAAATTCGACTTCAGATACTTAACACTTGCTAGCCATGTGACCTTGGGCAAGTCACTTACCCCAATTGCCCTGCCCCCCTCCAAAAAAAAGCAGAAAAAAATAGTTCAGTGTCAACTTTTGAAGAAGGTCTAGTGGAACGAAAAGATTTGTGTCCCAGAAATCTGTGATCAATGATGTAAATCAAGGAATAATTGGCATGCATATGAAATTTGCAGATGTCACAAAACTGAGGATAGCAAGAGCTAGGATGGTAGGGTCAGGATCCAGCAAGACCACCGGGCTCAGTCTAATAAGGTGAACTACTACAGCGTGGGCCAATATTGACTTGAACTTGGGTTCTGAAATTTGCTTCACAAACTCAAGATGGGGAGATGTAGTTAGACAATAGTTCATCTGGAAGAGAATTTGGAATTTTAGTGGCCTTCAAGCTCAATAGGAATCAAGAGCATGATATGACAACCTAAAAAGGAAATGTGATCTTAGGCTAGGTTGGGAGAGTCATGGTATCCAGGACAAGGCTGGTGATGATACCACTATATCCTGCCCTGGTCACATGCCATCTGAAGTATGGTGTTTAGTTCTAGGCATTATACTTTTTAGGTCATGCTAAATAAAGTTCAGTTGAAGGATTTTGTGATTGTCTGGAGAAAAGAAAACTTAGGGGAGGGGTCATTATTATTGTTTTTATGTACTGGAAGGGCTATCAAATGGAAAAGGGATTAGATTTGTTTCCTTCAGTCACTAAATAGGTGGAAGATAGAAAAGAAACAACCTCCCCCTCCCCCCCCAACCCAACAAAGTTAGGAATTATGTATGTAAAACTACTTTCCTAACCATTATAGTTGACCAAAAGTGGAATGGACTGACTTGGGAGGCAGTGGGTTCCCACTCCCATGGGAGTTTTCAGGCAAAGGCATGGTGAACATTTGCTAAGTATGGAATTCAGGGAATTTTTGTTCAGGTATGACTTGGATTAGATGGCTTCTGAGAGCCCTTCCAAGTCTGTGATCTTGTGATTTCACGAGTCTATAAGGTCACCATTTTCAGTTCTACTAAAGGACTTCAGCTGGGTGTTGAAAAATAGCTGGGATTTCAGTAGACAGACAATGATAAATTTGATGAAGATGAATAATTTTCAAAGCATGAGTCAGCTTTCTCCTTCCTATTAAATGATCATTTCCTTTGGTTCTCCTGTTGTTACTTACAGTGGAAAGAATACTGGACTGGGAATCAGCAGACTTAGCTCTGGCTCTTCCCCTTGCCACTAAAACATTGTGACACAGAGTAGATCACTTCAGGTCCCTAAGCCTCAAGTTTTCTCATCTTTAAAAAGGAGAGAATGTTCTCTGCCCTCTCTTCTCAGGATTTTAGATGGAAATTAAGTGAGGTAATTGATGTGGTTGCTGTAGTATAATGGATAAAAAACTGGTCGTGGATACAGGAAGACCTGGGGATAGGGCAAGTCCTTTAACTTCTCACTGCTTTAGGCAACTCTTTAAGATGTAAAGAAGGTGCTGACTTTCATTAGAGAGACAGTTCTCCACTATCAGTAAAATCCCTGTTCCTATCCCTTTGTTATTTAGTGGTGTTCTGATTCTCTGTAACCCCATTTGGTGTTTTCTTGGCAAAGTGGTTTGCCTTTCCTTCTCCAGCTCATCTTATAGCTGAGGAAACTGAAGCAAATGGGGTTAAGGACTTGCCCATGTTCACTCAGCTAGTAAGTGTTAAGTGTCTGAGGCCAGTTTTGAACTCAGGTCCTCCTGACTCCAGGGCAGGTGCTCTACTCACTGTACTACCTAGTTGCCCCTGAGGCCAGATTTTTAACTCAGAAAGGAGTCTTTCTGACTTTAGGCCCAATACTCCATCAACTGTACCACCTAGCTACCCAGTTTCTGTCCCTAAAAGTTGTGAAAGTACTTTGTAAATATTAAAGATCTATCACTATTACTTACAATAACTCCATTTATCACTTCACTTTCCTCATTTCTCCCCTGGCTGCATTACTTTGGGACTTCTCCCACTGTCTTCTCCAGCATGCCCCAGGAAGCTCATGAAGGGGAAAACCTCATCATCAACCTCGTTTCATTAGTCGGGGCTACTCTACCCTATCATCTGCCTCTCTGATTGGAAGGTGGGGCCATGAACTTCAAATCTCCAGTCAAAGGGAGAGCTCAGCTCAGACATTTCATTTACCACCTGGCTGCCCTGTTTCCAGACTCCACTCCTCCCCCTTCAGCTGCCTCTTGTGTCTTAGCCATTTGATTGTAAGCTTCTTGAGGGCAGAGCCTGACACCACCACCCCTCAGTATTTGTATCCTTAGCACATAGCAGGCGCTTAATAAATATTTATTTACAATTGCATACTAGCTGCTTCACCATCTCTAACTAAAGATTTCATTACCGCTTCCAGGCTGCTCGACTGCATTTTAAATATGAAAATACATTCCCTGGATACCCTGGATGGCCTATATTCTATCCTTCTCACAATAATGAACTTCCCTCCTTTTATTGCTGTATTAAAGTGTGTTAATCAAATGAGAAGTGTTAAGCGCTTTTCCGTTATGAATAATCCTTCCTGAGATGTACATGCTCAATGGGAAAATAAAAAGACAGACAGGGATCAAAGGCTGGAGAGGATCAAACAATAACAGCAGTTTTGATTTGTGTTAATTTTGCATGTACCAAAGAAAAAATATGCCAAGTTTCTCCTTATGAAAAAAATTCAGAAGAATGACAGTAACATGTTGTTTGAAGACTGAAGATCAAAGGAAGAACATTTTGCTCAGATATTGCAGGAAAGGGGAGGCCACACAAATACAGTGATACAAGCTGGTTTTGTGCTGGAGACTGATGCACATGTGGCAAGTGTTACTTTTAATAGTTCAATATTTTTTAGGTAGTAGTGGTAGGGGTGGGGGAGGTGGGGGAGGTGGGGGAGGTAGCACAATGGAAAGAATATGGACCTGGAGGCAGGAAGATTGGGATCGAATCCTGGCTCCAATATTATTTACTAGCAGTGTGACCTTGGGCAAGTCATTTACTTCGATGAGCTTCAATGTTCCTGGGACTCATAATTTACATCTACATTCATTGTATTCTGGTGAAAGTCAATGTCTAGTGTCATGTTACACACAGCTAACAAATGTTGTGCTGTATTCTTTTGAGATTCTCTAATTGAGAGTGTTTTGCAAGATGATATAATCACATGCAAGCACCTAGGATGAATTTATGTTGTCTTGGGGAAGTAAAAACTCTACTTCCCCTGTCTTACTCTCAGTTTTAAAAACTGAAAGATGGCATCATTTATTTTGAATTGTAAAGATTACAGCTCAGACCCCCGTATTGGGGGGGGCCCTGTCTTGTTGATTTGTGTTACTCTATTTATTAGCACAACAAATATCATTCAGCGGTGGTCACATTCCTATTTTAGAAAGTGCATGATAGTTGTGACTAGTGATATTTCTGCATATGAGAAATAGGAAAAGAATGAGACCTTAGCTAATCATAGCTGATTGAAGAAGAATTGTGAGCAGAGACCCACACTGCGTGCATTTGCTATGCAAAAGAAATAGATGTATGTTGCTTGACCTCGGAAAGTCTGCAAACTGAGATGGGATGGTTTGGGAGGCAGTATAGACAGTTAGGTGGCTCAGTGGATCAAGTGCCAGGTCTGGAGTCAGGAAGACGCATCTTTGTGAGTTCAAGTCTGGCTTCAGACAGTAGCTATGTGACCCTGGACAAATCACTTAACCCTGTTTGCCTCAGTTTCCTCATCTGTAAAATGAGCTGGAGAAGAAAATGACAAACCACTCCAATATTTTTGCCAAGAAAACCCTAAATGGAATCCTGAAGAATCAGAATTCATGAAGAATATGACTGAAAGAACTGAACTCAATGAACAAAGTATCAAACAATTGCCCAAAGAACATATCAACAAGTTCAAATAGCTTTTAGAAAAAAAAAATTAGAATTGGGAATCAGAAAATCTAGATGGTGAAGTGGAAAGACAACCAGATTTGCAGTTAGGGAATCTGAGTTCTAATATTGGTTCTTCCCCTTACTACCTGTCAGATGTTGGGCAAGTCACTTAAACTTTCTTGACCTTGATTTCCTCATCTGTGCAATGAGGGGTTGGAGCAGAGGACTTTGAAGGTCCAGTCTATCTCTCCATCTCTAATCTCAAGATTCTGGTTTATTAGCTCAAATCAACTCTTGAGAGCAGATTGTTAAATTTTCAGTGTGAGCATATATGCTTATACCACCACAGCTGAGAATAGTTTTTAAATTTTAAAATACCATAGAACTTTATTTACAAATATAAAAACCACTCATACCTGGGGGTTGCACAGGAACAGGTGGAAGATCAGATTTGCCTTGGATTCTGATTTAGATTTAAGGAAATAATTTTAACAAAAATGTTAATAATGCACATTAAACTTTAAAATATCCTGTTGTGCCTTTTTTTGTTTTGTTTTTGTTTTTTGCTTTTTGGAGGGCAATTGGGGGTTAAGTGACTTGCCCAAGGTCACATGGCTAGTTTTTGTGTTAAGTGTCTAAGGCCGGATTTGAACTCAGGTCTTCCTGACTCCGGGTCAGTGCTCTATTCACTGTGCCACCTAGCCACCTAGCCACCCCCTGTTGTGCCTTTTTTGGAAGAGCTAGTTATTAAACATTTATCAGTATATTCCTGCTTTTTATCCACTAAGTGATCTTGATCTTAGTAAATACTTGCTGAATCCAACTAATTAAAAGGTGTCATTTGGTCACTAGCCATGGACTCCTTCCCACCATCCCTTGTCATTAGGAGAACTACATATTGGTAAAGTAGACAATGACTTTAGAATACAACTTTCAAGAAGATACAATAAAGATCACTTTTTGGTTTTTGGGGTTTTTTTTTGAGGGGATTAGGCAAGGCAATTGCGGTTAAGTGACTTGCCCAAGGTCACATGGTTAGTAAGTGTTAAGTATCTGAGGCTAGATTTGAACTCATGTCCTCCTGACTCCAGGGCTGGTGCTCTATTCACTGGGCCACCTAGCTGCCCCAAGGGTCACTTTTAAATACAACTTTTATAAAAATGTATATTTATCCCAAGAGAATTCTGTTCTCCATGGCAAATGGGTATTCATGTTCTAATTAGTCAAGTTCATTATGCTATAGTAAAGGCTGAGAACTTCAGCGTTGATAGTAACAGACCTGGGTCACAATTTTCAGAGACAGGGATAGGATAAACCTTGCCCAAGGGATCTAAGTACCTTCTGCTGGATCATCTTGGTAGCCATAATGCAGACAGGCAGAACCTTTGACTACATGGTCAGATCTATACAGAAGGAACGTGGCAGATTGTAAGTTTCCTAATAGACTGTGAGCTCCTTGAGGGCAAGTACTGCCTTTTGCCTCTTTTTTGTGTCTCTCTAGCACTTAGCACAGTACCTGGCACATAGTAGGCATTTAATGTTTATTGATTGATTGCATGAAGGAAGAACAATTTGGCAGCCATGTTCAGGATGTATTGGAGGTTGGAGAGTGTAATGGGTAAGGTCATTTAGAAGAGTTTCCAATAGTTCTGGTAAGGGATAATGATACTTAAGCTAATATTGTGATAAGAGAATAATAATGAGAGGCATGATTTGCCTATTGATCTATAACTAGGGAGGGAGCACAGGTTGGTGGAGGACTATGAGGCATGGGGATACTGGTCTCCACTGTGGTGAAGAATTATACCTTTCCACATCTCAGTAGTTGGGACAGAGCCCTAGCCCTAATTAGGGAGGTAGAATTGGAAAAAACTATTGTAGGAAAAATAAAGTGCCCTAATGGTGTCATAGCAAGAATCTTGGGTCTGAAGTCATTGAACCTGAATTTATATGTCTGCTCTGAATCTTCCTGTGTTGTATTGGGCCAGTCATTCCCATCTCCCTTTTCTTGGACTTAGTTTCTTCATCTGTAAAACAGGGATAATCATACTTAAACCACCTATCTCCCAGGACTATTGTGAAGAAAATGCTTAGTAAACTTAAAAGCTCTGATGAAAGGTGAGCTATTATTTAGTGCAAAGTGAGAATACGGGTGTTGAAAAGGTACCGAATAAGAGGAAAATTTGGACTCAGCTGTCACCCAAGGTGCAGTTTTCAAGAGTACCTTGCAATATCTTATGTTCTTTTATAGCTGTTGCATAGCAAAGGACTATTGGCTTAGTTACCTAATATAGATATTTTAAAAATCACATTTTTCAGACAGTTAGTTCCTATGACAGCCTATGACCTTTTGGTATTTGGGAAAAATGAAACCTAGCAAGAGCTGGAGCAGCCCCGACATTTCACTTGGAGCTAGCAGTAAACCAGCTGCTTCTGACGGCTGGCTTGTCAGTTCAGTGCTGGATAGGTAATAACTGTGTGATGCCTCAGTATCATTTGGATGCAGCAACACTGAAGGATGATAGCATCAACTGTCAGGGTCCTGGGGTGGAAAGAGCAATAAAGGCAACTGGATGGTTGAGGGCTGCTATAAATATTTTTTGCACATGTATGTCCTTTTCCCTTTTTTATGACCTCTTCAGGATACAAAGCTAGCAGTAATATTGCTGGATCAAAGGGTATTCACAGTTTGGTTGTAGTTGGTCATAGTTCTAAATTGCTCCCCAGAATGGTTGGATCAGTTCACAACTCCACTGACAGTGCATTAGTGTTCCAACTTTCCCACATCCTCTCCAACATTTATCATTTACCTTTTCTGTCATATTAGACTATCTGATAGGTGTGAGGTAGCACATCAGAGTTGTTTTGATTTGCATTTTTCTAATCAAAAGTTCTTTAGAGCACTTCTTCACATGCCTATAGAAAGCTTTGATTTCTTCATCTGAAAACTGCTGCTCATATCTTTTGACCTTTTATCCCTTGGGGCATTCTTATAAATTCAGTTCTCTATATATTCGAGAAGTGAGAACATTATCAGAGACATTTTCTGCAATGATTGTTTTCCACCTTTCTGCTTTCCTTCTAATCTTGGTTGTTTTGGTTTTATTTGTGCAAAATCTTTTAAATTTAATATAATCAAAATAATCTATTTTACATTTTGTATTGCTTTCTATCTTTTATTTCACCATGAACCTGTAACTCACTTAACTTCTCTTTAAGTGTCTGGATGTTTTACCACTTGGTAAATATATGTTTAGTACTGAAATTGCTTCATTGTCTATGGTACTTATTTTTTTATTTTAGCAAGATGTAGTTTCCTTCCTTAGATCTTTTAATTAGGTCTATTTTTGCTTTTGCTTTGAGATCAGGATTGTTACCCCTGATGTTTTTACTTCAGGTGAAGCATAATAGATTCTGCTCCAGCCACTTACCTTTACTTTGTGTTTGCCTCTCTGCTTCAAGTGTATGTCTTGTAAACAACATATTGTAGGATTCTGGGTTTTGATCCATTCTGCTATCTGCTTTCATTTTATGGGAAAGTTTATCCTATTCATATTCACAGTTATGATTACTAACTATACATTTCCCTCCATCCTATTTTTCCTCCTGTTTGTCTTCTCCTTTTACCTTTTCTCTCTTTGACAGTGTTTTGATTCTGTCTACCTCTCCCAGTCTTTCTTCCTTTCTGTCATTACAGAACCCCATTACTTAATCTCCTCCCTTCCTACCTCCCTGTTGGGTAAGAAAGATTTCTACATTCAGCTGATTGTGTATATTATTCCCTCTTTGCAAAAATACTGATTAGAGTAAGATTCAAGCAATGCCCATTGCCTACCCTCCCATCTTGCTATCTACTGTAATAGGTTTTTCATGCCTCTCCTTTCCTTCTGCACCCATTGTGCTCCTCTTTCTTATCCTTTAGTTTTTCTTTAATGTCAATCTCTTAAATTCGTCTTATACCCATACCCTCTGTCTATGTATATTGCTTTTAGCTGTACTCATAGTGGTACAATTTTAAAGAATTACAAGTATCATCTTCCCATGTAGGAATGTAAACAGTTCAGCTACACAAACCTCTTATATCTTCTTTTCCCTTTTCACATTTTTAGGCTTCTTTTGGATCTTGATTTTGGAGATCAATTTTTTTTGTTCAGTTCTGATCTTCTCCCCTAATAGAAATATAAATGCTTCATCATTGTATGTGTTCAAACGTGTTTACCTTTTTGAACTCTCCAATGAAAGGAAGAAGGGGTGTATTTTCTCAATGAAAATTGGTCATTATAATTCCACAGAATTTAGCCAGTTCCTAAAGTTCTAGTTCCCAGAGGACTTGGGCCTTTGGACTGGTCCAACTCCCTTTAGACCATAGATCAGAGGAAATATAAACATTTTCTTTGAGAAAGTCAGTAAGACATGGTGGAAAGTGGTTAGACTTAAAGTTTAGAAATAGCTAACCTGGCCAGAAGGACTCATACTTAAGCAGAGCAGTTTTGAAATGTGTGTTGAATTCATTATGTTCTTAAAATAAAAAGCAAGTTGTATATAACAGAGATTCACAATTCATTTATAATAATCTCTGTTTTTCTGTGTCCATCTGTCTATCTACCTATCTATCTGGAAGTACTCATTTTAGTAGATGTTTGTTGTGTTCAGAATTTTTTAACGGAAAAAAATTGATTGAACTAGGTAGAAATCAATAAGTCCATAAGACAACAAAAATTCAATAGAAAGACTGGGAAAAAAATCAGAAAAATGTAAACAGATGACCTGTGGGAAAAGGTCAAGGAGAGATCATTAAGAATCATTGGGCTACCTGGAATCTTGACTTTTTATTAACAATGTGGCCTTGAGAAGTTACTTAATTTCTCCAGGCCTCAGTTTTGTCATATGTAAATGGAAAAATAATGTCTGCTGAGTAAATTTTTATAGGAAGGGAATAGTTCTCACTCAGAAGGGTCTGATTGGTTTCCCATCCCAGTTAGAAATCATAAGTAGGGAGCCAGCAATCATACAGGAAATTGGGTGAAGAAGAGAGGGGCTAGGAGCAAAGGTGAATAGATGATGGAGTAATTAACTCAGTAGGAGAGAATGAAGAATGAAGAAGTCATGGTATTACATGGAATAGCCAAGTTGGAAGAGGCTTCAGAGGCTATCTAATTCACTACATACCTGATAAATGTTCATCTACCTTTTGCTTGAATACCTCCAGTGAGGGGGCTTCCTTGATTTCCAAGGGCAGTCCATTCCACTTTTGGAGAGCTCTAATTATTGGGGAGTTTCCAATTGGATCAAGCCTAAATCTGCCTCCTTGTCACTTCTCTTAAATGCTCCTAGTTCTGCCCTCTAGGGTTAAGCAGAACAAGTCTAATTCTTTCAAGTATCATCCCTTTGAATACTTGGGGACAGCTGTCATGTCTTCCTTTGTCTTCTCTTTCCTAGGTTAAGCATACCCATTATTTTCAACATACCTTTTTATAGCCTCAGTCTCTACTCCTGCCACCAGTTTGGTTACTCTCATCTGAAAGCACCTTGCCTAGCTTGCTGATATCCTCATTCAAATGTGGCACCCAGAACTGAACAAGATACTCTAGATAGGATTTGACCAGGAAGACCACAGCAAGATGACTTCCATTGTGCCTACTTTAATGTAGCTTGTCATGTCATACCATTGACCCCTAAAAGTTTGCAATCTACCCAAACCTTTCATAAGCACAATCTGCTTTATACCCTCATCTCCATCCAATGTTTTAGGTCATGAGTGTGCAAGCTTATAAAAGACTACCAATATAATGACAAAGATGATGAGTTCTTTCATTTTTCCCTCATCATAAGGAAATAAACTTGAATTGTATTTTAAAGCTGAATTAAACAAAGGAGTTCATTTTTAGCTTATCACAGATTGTCTGAGATCATTGAAATCTCTGGAAAGTACCAAGAACCAAATCAAATGTTCCCTGTGTATTTCAGGGTGGTACTACCCCAAGGCAGTGGGTTGGATTAGTCACTAGATGGTTCTATAAGATTTATTCCAATTCTGTGACTGTAGATTTCAAACAGTTGCTTGGCTGGGAAGGACTCTCAGTTTCTGTTGGGGCAAGGTGAGTTCAATTTTCTCTAAGTGTAGGGTTTTCCATATTCTTTTGTGTGCAAACAATAAAGCAGCTCTTTATGATTCTCAGAAGATATACCTATAATTAGTTGTTGCTGAAAACATGCACATGCACACACACAAATTGTACAGAGCAGGGACAAAAGTAAAAGGAAAGGTGGTCTTTTGTAACCTTCCCAAGCTATGATCATCTTGGGGACTAATTGCAGAACAACAATGGGATAGGCATGCAAGTGTACCCCTAACCTCTTTGTTGACAAGCTGTTAACCTACAGGAGTTTAGATCTGCTGGGATTTTAATAAATCCTTCATTTCAGAAATGTATGCCTGAGAACCTTTTCGCCTCAGCGGGTGGCTTTGTGTGTCGTACATTTTCTACTTAATATGCTCAAAACAAAACAAAATAGAACAATAACCAGACAGCATAGTTGAGATTACCTGATATTTGGTAAGGGTTAGCAAACCAAATGGCTCTTCCTTTTCCAGGGGCTATGGGGAAATTGAAGGATAGAGGCAATGGGGTATATTTTAAAGAAGAATGGAGTTGGAAGATTGGCATTTGAAACCTAGCTTTGCCATTTATGATCTGTCCATGTAACCTTGAGAAAATCATTTAATTCTAAGCTTGTTTCCTCATCTATGAAATGAGAGTTTTGGACTCAATTTATAAGATCCCTTCCAATCCCAGTATTCTGCATTCTGCATTCTATATTCTAAGGCTCCTTCTTGTTCCACCTTCTAACACTCTGGGATCCTTCCACCTCCAACTATACATACATACATACATATATACATACATACATATTATATTTTAAAACATATGAACTTGTAAATTCATAGGATCATAAATTAGGAACTAGAAAAGACCTTCAAATATATCTAGTATGACCTCCCTTGCCCTACAAATAAAGAACCTGACACTCAGTGATATTAAGTGACTTGCTTGAGGACATATATGTTAAAATAAAAGGGCAGCTATGTGGTTCAGTGGATAGAGTGCTGGGCCTGGAATCATGAAAGCTTGAGTTCAAATCCATCCTCAGACTGTTACTAGATGTGAAACTTAATCACTTAACTCTGTTTGCCTCATTTCCTCATCTGTAAAATGAGCTGGTTAAGGAAATAGCAAAGCACTCTAGTATCTTTGCCAAGAAAATCCCAAAAGGGGTCACAAAGAGTAAGACACAATTGAAAAAGAAACAACACTAACCACTAACAACAAGAATAACATCAAAAGAGATGGGGTTTGAATCAGATACTTACACTCCAACATCATTCTTTTGTTTTGACAATTAATGTTCCTTAAAAACATGCAAAGGAATCTACTATGAAATATGCCTTACTACCACCCCCAAACACTTAAGCAAGACTATTAATAGAGTGGATGTGATTGATCCTATATTTTATTTTACTCTTTATGATTTGCCTCTTGTTAAAATAAAAAAAGTTGTTGCTTCCATAATTTAGTGTCAGCATAGTAGAATTGTATTTAACATGTTTTGTTGTCTTTTAATGCTCTTTACATTTATATGGTGGGAGCCATCGAATATATGTGTGTGTAGATATTTACATATATATGTATAATCTTTTTGGTGTTTTGCTTTCTTCCCTGGGAATAATGTTATACAACTCTTCCCATATTTCTATGAATTCTTCATTCCTTATGAAGTAATAAAATTAGACCACATTCATATGCCAAATTGTCCAGTTCTCCTGTTGTTGGGCACATTTCCCCTAGATTTTAAGTATTACAAAGAGTCAATAAACATTCTTTAAGCTCCTACTATGTTCCAGGTGTGTGCTGAGCATTAGGGATACAAAGAAAGGCAAAAGTTCCTGCTCTCAAGGAGTTCACAGTGGGGAGACAATATGAAAACTGCTATGCAACAACAAACTATATACAGGATAAATTATAAATAATTAATAGAGTGAAACACTAGAATTGTAGGGGATTGGGGAAAGGTTTCCTGTAGAAGGTGAGATATCAGCTGGGACTTTTGACCATAAAGATCTTTTATTATTGACATTTAGAATAATAACCAACATCTATATTATACCTTACGTGGATTATCTTATTTGAATCTCATAATAATATGAAACAAATTCCATGAGATATAAACCCAATAGTGGGAAATCTGGGCCAAAAATTTATTCAATTTATTCACTTTTCTGGAGTAATGTCAAATAGTTTTCCAGAATGTTGGTACCAATTATAGCTCCCACAACTTCAGGCCTACTTCAACCAAGCGAATTAACATGCTGTTGGGACACTGCATTTTCCCATCTTTTATCATTTTTGTCTTGATGAGTGTCTTGTAAGGTAATGCCTCTGAGCAGTTTTAACTTGCATTTTTCTGATGACTAGTGATTTTTTAACAATTTTTTCAGATAGTGGTTGATAGTCTTCCTTTCTTCTTTGGCGACATAATTATTTATATCCTATTACAGCATGTAATGGTAATCAATTTGTTTGATATTTAGGGCTAAGTGGATAGGATACTTAGGGCTAAGTAGATCAGATACTTAGGATTAAGTAGATCCTAGTAACTTAGGGCTAAGTATAGAACTCTGTCCATTGGTGAAAAGGTGTGAATTCCCCTGTTGACTTGGAAGAATGCTATTGGCTGAGACACTCCCCTGTTGACTTCGGAGAAGGCCAGTGCTTATAAGGAATAATTTTATAGAGATAGACAAATTTTGGATTTGGTTCCTCAGTGAAGCTGACTGAAGATATGAACAGGATGGGACTTTGTTTGTTGGTGGCCTGGCTGATCCTTGAGTTCCAGGCAAGAGAAGTCCTGAAGGGTTTGAGATGTGCTGAACCTTGTGAACTTCAGTGTGTGCCCAGGATTGCTCTGAGGACTCGACAAGGACCTGGGAACTGTTCATTTTTGAGGACTGGACGAGAACCTGCCAGCTTTAAGCTCCTGAATCTAGGTGATTGTTTGGCAGACTCAGGAGGGAGCTGGGACCAGGGAAGAGGATCCAGGGAATCAGAGAGACCACCCAGAGTCAAAATGAAGAAAAGACTTCCCTTTGGATGAGACTGATGTTTGCAGAGGACAAGGACCTGGGAGCTGTTTTTCCTTTGAGGACTGGACGAGAACCTGCCAGCTTTCAGCTCCTGAATCTAGGTGATTGCTTGACAGACTTAGGAGGGAGCTGGGACCAGGGAAGAGGATCCAGGGAATCAGAGAGACTACCCAGAGTCAAAAT
>JAQQSW010005779.1:0-14099 GCA_028646575.1 Pseudocheirus occidentalis | reverse complement strand
GTGTCTCACTCTTGGTGACCCCACTTGGGGTTATCTTGATGAAGATACTAGAATGGTTTATTTCCTTCTCTCTTTGTTTTGTTTTGTTTTTTACTTTTTGAATTATTTTATTTATTTTCTTGTTTACGTCATTCATTTCCATGAGATTTTGAGTTACAAATTTTCTCCCTGTCTTTCCCTTACCCACAACTCCAAAACAGTGATCCCACTATAAAACCTCTCCCTGCTGTTTCCTTCTCTAGCTCACTTTATTGATGAGGAATTTGAGACCAACTGTTTTAAGTGACTTGTCTTGGGTCACGTAGCTAGGAAGTGTTTGAGGTCAGATTGGAACTCATAAATCTTCCAACCAGATGGAGAACTCTATCCTCTTCACTACCTAGCTGCCCAGGGATTGGGAGAGTGACATGGTTAAACCTGTGATTTAGGAAGATCACTATGATGACCAAATGAAGGATAGACTGGAGTAGGGAGAGATTTCTTCTGAGAAGGGGTCCCATAGGCTTCACCAGTTGCTAGAGGTCCATGACACTGATAACTTTAAGAAGCCTTGTTCTATAGGAAAAGAAATCTGTCAGTGCCCAGACACCTCACTGTGTGTGACTTTTCCAACCCAAAGCAGAGTCTTACCCTTTAGAAACCTAGAATTTTCTGGACATGGGCAACTAAGTAGAACCCAGAAGCATTTAATCTGTTTTTTAAGTCACTAACTCTTGTTTCCTAAGATCAAATTCTCTATGCTAAAAATCTCTCTAGATTGTCATTATAACCAATGTCAAGGGTTTCTGCCAAAAAATTTAATAAGAAGCATTTGAGTCTGAGGAACAATTGCTTCCCATCAGCCCTACAGTTCTCTAAGGTCCTCTCAGTCTCTCAAGGAAATGCATGACAGAAGGGATGATAAAAAAAACAAAAGAATTTAAAAGAGAGACAAGGACTCTAAGAGTGGTGGAAAATAGAGTCTCCTTTACTGTTCTACGTGCAAGCCTTGTATAGGACGATCCCTAATGGCTTTCCCCTGTGGACGTTGTGCACTACAGTGTTCCTAGGCCAGGGGTGAAAACACCACGCTTATCTTGAGGATCCAGTCCTCACACCAGTGTGCTAGAACTCTTCCCAGGGGGATGGGGAAGCAATCCAGGCCTGGCAGCGAGCCCCTTCACTCAGCCATCAGGATCAGAATCTCACTGGCCTTGGTCCTCAACAGTGATTTATAGACGTGTTTTTGTTGCTATTGCTGGATTGTAAATTCTTAGAGCATAGAAACTGTTTTATACGGCATTGTATGTCCTTTATAGCTTGACTGTCTCATGAATATTTCTTGAATTACTTGGCAGGTGTTAATATGCTACATTGTACTTATTGATTTGCTGTTTTAATTGTAAGATTTGTGAAAAGAAAGGCTAGTAATTTTGATATTCTGAATTTGTGTCTTCATCTAATATATCCTGGATGATAGAAAGAGTTCACTGGAAAAAATGCTTGCACACTGGGGAAGCTTGGCTAGAAATACAACTGAAGAGAACTTCCTTTAGAAATTAATCTTCAACTTGTCCCTTGACTTGCCTGTGTGTCTTCATTCAGAATACACAAAGAACAGTAGTGCACCAGAAGGCACAAGACCCAGGCACTATGCCTGAAAAGTGGGTGACTCTTCTGCTGCTGCTGCAGCTCTGCTGCTATGGATATGGGTCCTCTGAGAAGGTCGTGGCGTGGCCGCTAGAATATAGCCACTGGATTAATATGAAGACAATTCTTGAAGAGCTGGCACAGAGGGGTCACATGGTAACTGTGTTAGTGCCTTCTAATATGTATCTCATTGATTCCACTGACTCTTCAGGGATAAACTATGAGATTTTTCCTGTACCACAAACAAAAGAAGAAACAATAAACTCATTGGATATTTCTTTGGGGAACGTGATCAACAAACCCCCCAGTTTTTCAGAGTGGGAAATGCTGTGGTTATTTCGTAAATTCTTCAACCAGATAATTCCTCTTCAAAAATCTAGGTGTGAAAGTATAATCTTCAATCAGACACTCATGGAGAAACTGAAGAAAACTGGCTATGATGTGATGCTTACAGATGCTGTTGTTCCATGTGGAGATCTGGTAGCTGAGATACTTAAAATCCCTTTCATAAATAGTCTGCGGTGGAGCATGGGGCATGCCTATGAGAAGTACTGTGGGGCACTTCCATCTCCTCTTTCCTATGTGCCTGTGCCCCTGAGCGCCCTGACTGACAAGATGACCTTTATGGAAAGAGTGAGGAATATGCTCATTTCTCTTTTCTTTGACTATTTCTGGTTCAATTCATTTGAGAAAATGTGGGAGCAGCTGTACAATGATGTATTAGGTAAGAAGGGTTGTTTTCAGGAGTGCTTTGAACTCAGTCATTTCTTTTCTGTTTTGTCTGCCAAAGTGAGTATCATGGACTTTAGTACACCAGCTTAAGATTTTCTCTTTTTAGGTCATAGACAGGAGAAGCATCAAGGATAAGTATAAAGCGTAAGTTTAAAGAAGCAGGTTCATGGAAAGTATAAAGAAGACTGATTTCAATATAGTATCTTTATAATGACTGGGTTACCATTCTAGTAACATATAATCTTCATATAGCTATAAATAACAAATAATAGTCATTGGAAAAAGTAATTTATTTAAATCAATTTTCTTATCATTATTTGTTAACTGTGTTTTTCAAATCCTGATCCATCTTTGTGACCCTTGAATATCTTGCTTGTAATCCTGAAATCCTGTATTTCCAAATAGTGTCTACCAGCAAATCTTATGGCCTGAATGACTGGATCTCCCAATTAGTAACTCTTTGCCACTAAGACCTTCTTACCATCTAGAATTATTTTTCACTGAGCTTTGCCTGTACCAGAGGAGAGAATATTTATTTACTCCTTTTGATTTCAATAACCTAGCTCTCTGAAAGCAGCAGAGAATATTTCTTTCTTTTTTTTTGATGAGGAGTTTTGTTCCTAACAAGTGCCATGGTTTCAAAACACAAAAGTCCAAAATTGCAGAAATTTTCAGTTAGCTGTGGATGTAACCTGCAAAAGTATGGAGCATTAGAACTTAAACTTTCTTGCTTTTTGATCTTTTGCCCTCCTCAGTGTCTTCTTTAAATCACTGAATAATAAGAGGAATAGAAGCTTTGCAAAACAATTGAGCTTTCACCTCACAGTCCTTAAATGGGCAAGGATGACACATAGGGATACAGTTCATGTTGCAGGGAATTTGGGATGCCAGGCAAGCTAACACAGTTCACATGGAGCTGTAAATTTGTTGAACCATTCTAGAAAATGATGACTACAATAACAGATAACAACCCCCAAAGCCTGTGCTATTCTGATTTATTATGATGACTAGTTTCCCTCCAGGAGCTCTAATAAGGAATTAGTTATCTCTCCTATCCACGGAAAAGTTTGGTGCAGTGGATGTAGGAGGTGAGACAGAAGATTGCAGACACATTAGCCGTGAGGGCAAAGTTTTCTTTGATGAGGGATTGACATTTGTAGGAACTCTTTTCACTATTAACCACTTGTCTGTGGTTTAGTAGATGAATCCTAGAGAGTTAAGGAGTTCAAGCAGAGTTTAAATGACCTGCGTAAGGTCTCTAGAAGCACAATATTGTAGTATGTAAGTCTGCCTTTACAAAACATACTTGTTTCAGGCAAATAGAAGAAGGAAAGAGAAGGGCCTTAGAGAATATTAGAGCAGAATGGGTAGAGCCACTTGATAAGGAGACAGAAAGACAGATAGATAGACAGAAGTAAATACATATACATATGTACATAGATAGCTGTATTTTCATATAATTTGTTTTCTTTGTAATCTTTGGTATTTTATTTTTTTGCATTTGACTATATTATTCTGCAAAGGGCTCCATAGGCTTCACCAGACTTGCAAAGGGACCCAGGACACAAAAAGGTTAAGAACCCTTGGTCCTAGTGTACTTGAACAGATTCCTTGTAAATAGAGGAATGAGAAATTAGAGTGATTGATTGAGGAGGAGGTGGGCAGGGGCATGACTTCAAATGCTACTGTTTCCAATGAATTTACCTTAATTCCTACATAAGGAAGTAATCTTTGCTTCTTCTGAACCCTTAAAGCACTGTGTTTAGAACACTAATAAAACTCTTACCATTTTCTGCCTAGTAATTATAAAGCACTTTAAAGTATGAAAATAAAAAGTAGAAAAAGGGAGGTATAGATGAAATGGGTAACTGTTGAAAGATGGAATAAAGTGGAAGACGTGGAAAATGAAAAGAAGTGTTTGAAGAAACAACACCTTAGAGAGAGGGTAGTTTCAGGGGTATAGAGGGACGTTTAATCTTGGGAAGCTGGAAGTAATAGGCGATGAAAGGTACACTTTTCACATGTGGAGGAAAAGGGTTGAGGAATCTGAAAACAAGTGTCTTCAACTTAAATAAATAAAAAAGGAAGATGAGAGAGCTGAGGATATAGATTTGGAGGCCTGGGAGCAGGGCAGGGTAAGTTTTGGAATCACTATAGGGAAAGAAAAAAAGGCATACATAAGAAAATTAATAAAATTATTTCCCTGTGGCAACACAGGGTATTAATGCAAGTGCTTTAGGAGTTAGAAGAGGGACCGATCAATTTGGAGAGTGAATAGAAAAGTTTCAGGAGGTAGCTGGTACATCAGGCAATTAGTACCTGAGTGATCTGCACAAGTAATCTCTGCTAAAGAGAAGCTACTTGAAATGGAAAGAACTGAACAAATAGGACTGTATCAAGGCAACTTTCAAAGAGTTCTTCAGAAGAGTGGCCCAGGGATCTGTGTTTGGTGCAACACTGCTAAACCTGTTCAGCAGTGATTCGTACATTCTCATCAAATCTATTGAAACCCTGGTCCTTTTTAGCCTTCTCTTTGCCTTGTCTTCTTAAATAAGAACCTTCAGCGCCAAGGTTTCCCAAGGTCTTCTTCATACTTCAGGCCTTTATGTGTCCATCTGACAGTAATGCACATTTCAATGATTCTAGCTGCTGCCTTTTCACTTATTTTGAATACTTTCCTTTGTGTCCTGAGGACGTTTTCTGAAGTAATTCATTAGCAAATATTATGGCTGGTTCCATCTTTGGTGTAAAAATTGCCTCTTCCATTTATATCCCAGGCTATATCTGAGCCTGTCTCTGAAAGTAATGTGGCCCAAGCCTGTGAGTTCTAGGCTTCATGATCCTTGAATCTGGTTATCTTGCCTGCATACTGCAAGCTGTCCCATTGCAAACTAAACTTCTTTTTCTTTTCAAAATCTGTACTCTCCTCACAGGATTTAGGATTGGAAGACAACTTTAGAGAACAGCTAACCCAATCCATTTATTTATTAGATAAAGAAACCCAGGCCCAAAGAATTGGAACCCCCTCCTAATGTCACAGGAATAGTTAATAGAAGAGCCAGAATTTTGGCATATAGATAGATAGATAGATAGATACAGAGAGAGAGAGAGAGAGAGAGAGAGAGAGACAGAGACAGAGAGAGACAGAGAGACAGAGAGACAGAGAGAAAGAGAGAGAGAGAGAGATACAGCGGTCTTTCCAGAACTCCACTCTGGCTGCTGTTGGGACTAACACCAACTTCCTGTTTCTGGGATGCTTCCTAAATTACTCTGCTGAATTTGATAAGAGATGGACCAAATGCCTTTTCCAGCCATTTTCCTATTGTAACCAGCAGTTGGCTTTGTGAAGCTGTCTCTTTCTGAAAAAAAAAAAAATACCAAATGGGATCAGAAAGGGACACAATCAACAAAACAAAACAAAACAAAAATTCCTTTCTATGCACTCCTCTCTTCAGAGACACATGGAATAGAATCCTCCCACTCCATGGGGCGCTTTACCTACACGGATTTGATTTTGAATTGCATTTTCTCTCTGGTCACACCCTTTTCACTTACCTCTCCCCCTAAATTCAAAATAGAAATTGTTTTGTTCTAGAATGTTGTTGTTGTGAGGCAAACAGGGTTAAGTGACTTGTCCAGGGAAACACAACTAGTGAGTGTCTGAGACTGGATTTGAACTCATGAAGATGAATCTTCCAGTCTTCAGACCCAACACGCCATCCACTGCACCACCTAACTGCTCCTAGGTCTAGGTTTCCTCTTCAAAATGACCTGCTTTTGCTATGAGCAGTGAATGAAAGATTCACTTAGGAAAAACCCTCCTGTAAAGTCTTCTTGTTGAAAAATTTGTCAAAGTATTAGTATAATAATAACATAGCTTATGAGCTCCCAGACCAGGCCTAAGATCTAGTTACTGGAACAGGATGAATTCTCCTAATCTATTTTTATTCTTTTGTAAATTTCACTAGCCACTGGGATTTCTCATTAATCCGCCTCTGTACTCTCCCTTTGAGTTCTTTCAAATAGGAGTGCTTGAATGCTTGGAAATGCTTGTAGGAAGGTTTTACTGATTACAGTTCCCTGAAATGTAGGTTTCAGGAATAGAAGAAATCCATCAAAGCTAAGAAATCAATGAAGAAATGAAAGTGATTAAGAACTGAAAAAAGACCCATTATGCTGAGAAATTAAGAAGTCTGTTTATAAACAGGTGTAAAGCGAAGTGTGCAAAAATCAAGAAATTTACATTTATGCTCTAACAGCAATATTATAAAAATGAACAACTGTGAAAAACTTAGGTACTCTCATTAACAAAATGACCACCTATTATTCTAGAAAACTCATGATGAAGCACGCTACTCGTTTCCAGATACAGAGCTGATGACCTCAGAGTACAAGATGAAGCTATTTTTTCTTTCTTTCTTTCTTTCTTTCTTTCTTTCTTTCTTTCTTTCTTTCTTTCTTTCTTTCTTGGCAAAGGTTTGAGTAAAGGAGTCATGATTAATGTAAGAATTTATTTTGCTGGATTATATATGTTTAGTGGATTTTCTTTTTCTTGCTTTCTCAATAGAGGGGAAGGAGGGAATTCAGAGCTAAAAATAGAATAAAATTGAATTTAAATAACAATTAAAAATAGATTAGGAAGCTCAAAAGTTGGATTGCAAGGAGTTGAAAAATTAGAAGGTAGGAAGCAGTGGAAAGTGAATAAGTAGAGACCACTCAAGAATCAGAGACAGCTGTTTATTAATAAAAAGCAGAAGAGATGATTTAGATAAAATAAACAACTGAGTCGAAAGATCTAGGAAGGTAGAAGAGATGGTGAGTGAAAAAGAAAAAAGAGATGATTAATGGAAGAATCAGTTACCTGATCTCATTACTTGAACATGGGAACCATGGTAGAGGTTTAATCTTGGAGAGATGGAGAGAATGGACAGAAAAATTTGGTAAATTTTTAGATGTGGAAGAAGAGTGATGAGGAACATCAAAAGAGGTGGCCTCCATTTTAAGTAAATGCAAAAGCATGATCAGCATGCTGAGAATGAGTGGTGCAGGATAGATTTGGAGGCCTAAAAGAAGGGAAAAGGTTTGTTAACCAAGGTAAGGAAAGCAAAAGGAAATCTATTAGATAATAAGAATTTAAAGAATTTTCCTGTAGCTGTGTGTGTGTATACATATACACACACATATTGTTTATATATATAAAATATATATAAACAAATGCTGTAAGAGATTTTAGTGGAAGGTCAGATCAGTTTGGATAGACTGAAATGTAACAGTTTCAGAGTGACAAATAATGGACAGGTAATCTCTCTGAGCTTCAAAGAGTGTCTGTTTTTCAAATATAGGTTAAATAAGGGGTTGAGAGTAGAAAATTTCTAAATTCCCCTTCCAACTCTAACATCTTTGTTCCTATAATCCTAGGGAAAGATAAAGGGTCTGAAACCATGGAAGTTAGGACTGAAAAAAAGACATTTGCTAATTAAAGTATCCTAGTACTTCAAGTACAGTCATCCTTTTTTCAAATATTGGATGACTTTCTAAAACTTTTGTCAATAAGTAGATGCCTATTTCTTTTTGATACTGATAAGTTTTTAAAATTATTTTTATTTTCAGTTCTAAGTTCTATTTTTCACCCTCCCACCTTTTTAAGAGGAAAGAAATTCAGTATTCATTATCCATATGAAGTAATGAAAAACATTTCTGTATTAGCCATCTTCCAATCCAAAGCTCTTTCCATCACACTCTGTCAGTGCCTCCCAAGTGTCCACCATAACTCCAAAGGACTCATGGTATACAATGATATTTACCTCTAGAGAGAAAACTGATGAATTGAGAAGACAAATGAAAGCATTTATTTTTTCTTTCTTATATCTTTAAAGAAGATGGCTAATACAGAAATGTTTTTCATCTATTTTGCTTAGATTGTCAAGTTTATTGGCATATAATTGGGCAAAATTGCTCCTAACAATTGTCTTAATTTCCTCTTCATTAGTGGTTGAATTCATTTTTTTTTCATTTTTGATTCAAGTAATTTGCTTTTATTCTTTCCTTTTAAAAATTAGATTAACCAATGGCTTGTCTATTTCATTGATTTAGTCATAAAATGAGTTTCTAGTTTTATTTATTAGTTCTATGGTTTTCTTACTTTAAATTTTATTTATTACTCCTCTGTTTACCAGGATTTCCAATTTGGTGTTTAACTGGGAGTTTTTATTCATTTGTTTTCTAGTTTTTTTTGTTGCATGCCCAATTCATTGATTTGCTTTTTCTCTATTTTATTGATGTAAGTAATTAGAGACATAAAGTTTCCCCTAAGTATCACTTTGGCTGTATTCCATAATTTTGGTATGTTGTCTCATTGTTTTAATTTTCTTTAATGAAATTATTGATTGTTTCTATAATTTATTCTTTGATCCACCTGTTTTTTAGGATTAGAGTATTTAATTTCCATTAATTTTTTTTATCTTTTCCCATTGTCCACTATATTGTGTTATGGTTTTAAAAGATATATTTGTTATATCTGATTTTCTGCATTAGATTGTGAGGTTTTTATGTCTTAATACGTGGTCAATTTTGGTATAGGTGACTGCTGAGCAGTACATGTCTATGATGTTCCTGGGTGTTTTCATTTTAGGATCTCTTTCAGTACTTTCTATTCCCATTAATTTTTCTCCAGAGATCCATCATATATAAATTTTCCTGAATTTTATTCTCCTCCATAACTCCTTTTTGTTTATTTTTTGTTGGGATTCATCTAGTTCTGAGAGGGCAAATATGAGGTTCTTCCACTAATACAGTTTTATTATCTATTTCCTCTTGTAACATTCAACTTCTTTTGGTGCATATATGTTTTATTTTGATATGACTTCATTGTCTATGATATAGACAATGCAAGATACAGTTTCCTTCTTTCTCTCTTTTAATGACTTTTTAATATTTTTTTTCCCTTTGGGATCATGATTGCTACCCCTGCTTTTTTTTTGCTTCAACTGAAGCATAATACATTTTGCTCAGACTTTTTACCTTTACCCTGTATGTTTCTCTCTGCTTTAATTGTCTTTCTTGTCAACAACATAGTATAAGATTCTAGTTTTTAATCCATTCTGCTATCCATTTCTGTTTTATGGGTGAGTTCATCCCATTCACATTTACAGTAATGATAACTAATTGTGTATTTCCCTCCAAATTATTTTTCCATTCTCTCTCTCTCTCTCTCTCTCTCTCTCTCTCTCTCTCTCTCTCTCTCTCTCTCTCTTTCTCTCTCTCTCTCCCTACAGTTTCCCTCCTCACAAGTGTTTTGCTTCTGATTTCTGCCTTCCCCAATCTACACTCCCCTTTACCAGTTGCCCTCCCCTTTCTCTTATCCCTGTTCCTTTTTACTTCCTTATATGGTAAGATAGATTTCTGTATCCTACTGAGTGTGTATATTATTCACTCTTTGAGTCAATTTTGATGGGAATATGGTTAAGTTATGCCCACCATCCCCATACAACATATTTCCCTTCATTGTAATTAATAGCTCTTTCATGCCTCTTTTTTGTGTGATAATTTACCCTATTCAATCTTCCCACTCTGTGTTCTATCACTGCAATCTTTCTCACCCCTTTTTTTTTGGGGGGGAAGAGTATTATCCTGTCAAAGTCACCTTATATCCACATCCTCTGACTATATATACCCCTTCTAATTCTCTTATAGTAATAAAATTTTTAAGAGTTACAAATGTTGTCTTGTCAAAAAAAAGTTAAACAGTTTAATCTTATTGAATTTCTTTTGTTTTGTCTTGTTGGTTTTTTTTTTTTAGCTTTTTATGTTTCTCTTGAGTCTTATATGTGGAGGCAAATTTTTTTTATTCTGCTCTTGTCTTTTAATTAAGTAAGCTTGAAAGTACTCTGTTGCATTAGATATCTTTTCTTCCCCATGAAAGATTTAATACAGTTTTTCTGGGTAGATGATTCTTGGTTGTAATCTTAACTCATTTGCGTTCTAATGTCATATTCCAACTCCTCTGGTTCTTTAACATGCAAGCTGCCATCATGTACAAACCTGCCTGGCCCCATGACATTTGAATTCTTTCTTTTTGTCTGCTTCCAATACTTCTTTTTTGATTTATGAGTTCTGGAATCTGTCTATGATGTTCCTGGGTGTTTACATTTTAGGATCTCTTTCAGGCAATGATCAGTGAATTCTTTCAATTTGTATTTTTTACTTTCTGGTTCTAATATAAGAGGGCAGTTTTCTTTGACAATTGTTTGAAAGATATTGCCCAGGCCCTTTTTTATCATGTGTTTCAGATAGATCAATAATTTTTATATTATCTTTTCTGGATGTATTTTTAGGTCACTTGTTTTTCTAACTTTCCAACTGAGAAATTTCATATTTTCTTCTTTGTTTTTAAATTTTTTAATTTTAGGGGAAGCTAGGTGGTGCCATTGATTGAGCACCAGCCCTGAAGTCAGGATGACTTGAGTTCAAATTTGACCTCTGACCAGACACTTGATACATACTATCTGTGTGACCCTGGGCAAGTCACTTAGCCCCAATTGCTTCACCAAAAAACAAAAGAATTAAAATTTTATTTATTCTATATTGATGTCTCATGGAGTCATTAGCTTCCATTTGCTCAGTTCCATTTTTTCATTTTTACTTTCTTCAATGAGCTATTGCATTTCCTTTTCTATTTGGCCAATTCTATTTTTAAAGGAGTTTTCCTGTTAAGTAAATTTTAGTATATCTTTTCCCATGTCATTGACTCTTTTTTTTCTACCAGGACTCTCATTTAACTTCCCAATTTTTTCTGCTTCTCTAATTTTCTTATTACAATCCTTTCAAAGCTCTTCCAAGAATTTTTCTTTTTGTCCTGAGACTGAATTACATTTTTCTTTGAGGCTTTATGTGTGGCCATTTTGACACTATTGTCCTCTTCTAAGTGCATGTCTTGATCCTCCCTATTGCTACAGTACCTTTATATAGTCAAGTTGTTTTTTTTTTCTTTTTTTCTTTTTTTTTGCTTAATTTGTGACAAGGTTTTTTTATGTGAGAATTGGTCTCAGGTCCTGCACTGTCCCAAGTTTTTTGTGCTGGGGATCAGAGTTTTACTTCTGGTTTTCACTGGGTGTCAGGACCTAGCTCCTTACTTTCACTGGAGAGCTGGCATCCCTTCTGGCTTGTACTAGAGGGTGGGGGGTAGAGGGACTTTGTCCTTGACACATTCAGGGCTTCTGCATCCTCTGACTTCAGTGTTTCCAGAAAATATGGCAACTCAGAAAGACAAGTTCAGGCGACCCCTTAATACTCCTTGATAAGTTATATACCTTGGCAGGCATCAGTGTGACAGATTTATAAAATCAGGCCTCTGACACAGTCATTCAGCATTTAAGGGCAGTTACAAAATGGCTCCAGCCTATTCTCTCAGTTAGAAAACACAGTTGTCTGGCAATGACTCCCAACCTCGACCTAAGAAAGATCCTTTTCTCCTATATGACTCTCATGGTGTACTAATGCCACAGCCAAAAGGTTCCTTGGAAACATAAAGACAGGGCTGGCTATAGGTTGGCCTTGAGAAATAATATTTAATGCATCAAATGTGTTCTTTGATAAAATAAACTTAGCCAACAGAAGTATGGTTGGGGCAGGACAGGGGCTGCTTAGCCCTCTCAGTGATCTTGCTTCCTTCAGGTAAGTGTAGAGGAGACCCCTGAACTTGTTTTCTTGAGTTGCTAAATTTTCCAGAAATGACAGCCCCACCAAAAACTTACATAACAGTAATCTTTTGGGACTGAACTCTATTAAACTGTTATTATCCTTGAAGTCAAGCCTGGCTGTGACCAGTCTGCCTAGACTGATAAACTGTTTGTTCAGCAGGACTTTGAGGTAAACAGGATATCTTCCATCCAAGGTCCAATGTTCCAAAGTCTCCTGCTGCCCCTCTCTCCCCCTTTCCTTCTGTGCCCTTCCACCTCCTAACCCATTCCCATTTGGCAGGGGATTGCTCCCCACTCCTTCCAAGAAACCTTCCCTTTTTGCTGTACCTCATAAACATCCAAAGCTCTGTCAGCATTGTCAGCTTCTTGGCATGAGGAGTTCCCACTGCATGTACTCCTACCTGTGTCTTGTGGAGTTGTGACTTTAGGTTACCATAAGTAAGCCCCTGAGATAAAATGTCCCCAGTCACTAACACCTCCCAGTCTATCCATTTAAATATTGTCATTTCTCATGGACTTGAGGAAGGGAACTGAAGGCATGGCAGAAGCCAGTGGCTGCCATGGGTTTGCTGTCCCCTCTCCCTTCTCTCCTAGTCTTCCTCCAAGTTCCCCAACTCAAGGAGTAGCCATGGGTAGAACAAAGGAATCAAACAAAATAAAACTCTACTCTCTCCTCGACCAGGCCAGATCTTGACTTAGGTTGCTCTCTTCCTAGACTGGTCACAACTATAAATGCCCTGGTTTTGTGGCCAGCCTACTAGCGGGCAGTGTTGTTGCATAATGATAGATCTAAATCCTTGAGTAAAAGTTAAATACTGTTCAGTCTGCTCCTTTAAAAAAAGCCTTTAAAGGGAAGAACTTAAGACATTTCCAAAAAATTTCTGTGGAATACGGTTAAACTATAAGCTGCTTCAGCACACAAAGGGGGTAAGTTCCTTTGGTGTAAAATACACTTTTGTGAAAAATCTGATGAAACCTATAATATCAGATACTTGGGAGGCACTGACAGAGTGTGATGGAAAGAGCTTTGGATTGGAAGCTGAGAGACAAGACCCTACTTCTTCTGTTTACTGGGGCATTCTTCATCTCCCTAATCCTGCTGTCTCTCTGTATAAAACAAGGGAGAAGCCCCTTGAATTCTAAGCTTTTGTGATTCTGAAACTAAATTATGCAATACCCATACTCTACATTTCACTTTTTTTTTTACTTGTTTATTCATTGATTTAAGGTCAATTTTCATTACAAATTCTGTCATCTTTTCTTTTTTTTCTTTTTGAATGTATTTATTTATTTCTAGCTTTCAGCATTCATTTCCGCAGGATTTTGAGTTACAAGTTTTCCCCCATCTCTTCCCTACCTCCCATGTCAAGATGGCAAGCATACTGATCACTCCTTCCCCTATATGCCCTCTCTTATATCACTCCCATATGCCCACTTACTTTCTTGTAGAGCAACCCCTTGCACAACCCCTGCCTGAGTGGATAACAGAAGCCAGCAAACTGGATTTTATGGTTAAATGGAGTTAGGAATGGTGGGAAGGATTTTCCTAGAAACACACTTAATTTTTTTTCTTCTTAATTGTGGAAGCCATTTAGCAGCTAGAGGAATTTTGATGTCAATAATACATGTAAATATACAAATATACAAATATATATACAAATCAAGATTCAGTACAATATTCACAGTATTAACAATTCACAATATTATATACAGTATTTAGAACAAGGAAAGTCTCAATATTATATCTTATTACAGAAAGTAACAAGGAACAAGAGAAGAATCACCTGGTTTCCCTAAGGGAGAAACCAGCTTCACATTTAAAGATTCAATCAAACAGATGTAAAAATACATCTGTTTCTGGTTCGGGGTCTTTCTTTTGTCATCTGTCAACTCCAGACTGTTTGGTTTTGCCTTGAATTGAGAGATGTCTGATTTGGTCGCTAAAGAGTATTATGCATATTTTTTGATAACCTTATTGAAAGATAGATTAGAAGTTTAAAATTGTTCATGAGCACTTACAATGCCCTAATACAAAAACAA